>JASAMY010003598.1:0-66824 GCA_030248085.1 Paralinhomoeus sp. GSCO2_6 | reverse complement strand
TCTCTCTTACGTCGGACTGCCTGGGCAGTCGGCGGAACTGCTTCTGCAGTGCGCCCGTGTCGAGCGCCCTCCTCAGACGACGCCTCGCCTTGTCGAGCTTGCGGGGGCCCGCCAGTTCGTCGACTCCCTTGAAGAGCGAGGAGGTCGTCGTCGAGGACTGCGTCAGCGACGAGCCGCCGCCCACCGACCGACCACCACCAGCCTCCGCGCCTCCCAGCGAGCCGTACTACAAGCAGAGCTCGTCGTGGGCACCGTATGGCCGTCGCGGTTGAGAATCGGCCTCTTGCGATTCACGATGGAGCCGCTAGATCGAGCACTTCCCTTTCAATGGATTTTGCTCGTGCCGTCGCTGCCCTACATTACAGATGGCCATCTTCCGAATGTCTCTGGCCAATTCTGCGGCTCTAGACGGGAAGGCGTCATGGAGATGGGTATGCTATACGGGCCACTGATGGCCTCCGAGCGTTGCTCCTAATCCAACGACAACGACAACAACAGCGTCGGCAGGCCAGCGCGTCGGCGCCTGACAAGAAGCGAACCTTGCCGCGCTCTCTCAAAGGCCGATACAGGAACTGCGCCCGTCGGTGCAGGGAGATGATGCCAGGCGAGTAGAGGCCGATGACGAAGATCGTGACCTCGCCCAGCCACTGTAGTAGGAAGGACACGGCGAACGCGCGCTGGACCCAGCTGGAAACGGTGAGCATTTGAGAGTGGCAAGTAGGCTCAGTAGTCGTCCGTCCTGTCTACAATCTTAAACAGCTCTGCGAACAGCCGCCACTGACTCCTTCATGCGGAAGAACCACATGCTGCCGTTGAAGTTGACCACGTAGCTGGTGTCGACCACGAGCGCCACGCCCCAGAAGACGTTCAGGGAGAGGCTGTTGCCGCTCCTGGGCGAGGTCGGCAGCTGGTAGTTGCGCTCGAGGAAGACGAGCAGCGCGCTGCAGGCCCAGACCACCGTCGAGACCGTCTCCTTGACCACGACGTAGAGGAAGGGGGGCGGCGCGACCCAGACGTGGATCGCCAGGTTCAGGGGGTGGACGAGACAGAGCAACGCGCTCAGCATCATCTGCGCCACGTAGAGAGGCGGCGGCGTGCCTAGGCGGACAGGGCAGGTAACCAGGGCAGAATCCACCACCGCCCCCCCCCCTTCATTCGACCCCGCCACAGCGGGAGGGTAGATGTACAGACAGCCGTAGTTTTTTGCGACAAGAGCGGCAAATAGATAAACATTGGTAAAGAAGGGTCAAAATAAGGCCAAAACATCGTTACTTAGGCGTTTAACGGGGGGGGGCCTAGGACTGGGGCAGCAACACCCCAGTTACAAGTATGGTAGCAGAACCTTCATCGACAGCCTAGTTGTATGTAGAGACTCCCCTCCCCCCCCCCCCAACCACGACCAGGCAGCCACATCGTCAGGATCCCCCTCCACCTGGGCAGCGCATGGCTCAGTGGCAGAGAATCGGCCTCTTGAGCGCACGGTTCTGGGTTCGATTCTTGATGGAGCCACTAGACCGAGGACTTCCCTCTCAATGGACCTTCTCGTGCCGTGCTCGCTGCCCTAGATTACAGATGGCGTTCTTCCGTCTGACTTTGACTAATTCTGCGGCTCTAGACGACGGGGGAAGGCGGCATGGAGATGGCTACACTATATAGGCCATTGACGGCCTCCTAGCGTTGCCACAAATCCAACAACAACAACGACAACTTCCCTACAAATTACAATTGCGACTGCACCAACGAACCAAGGACGCGCTCGTCCACCGGTGTCGCGTACTTCTTGTAGAGATGGAGGCTCCATCCCCCACACACGAGGATTAGTAGGACATTGACCACTGAGACGAGAGTGTCGAGAAAGCAGCGATTGAAACCGCCCTCCAACCACACGGTGGTAAAAGGCGCGTCCGGCGGGCAGTACAGCATGGCGCCCGCCCTGTCCCAAACTGGTTTACCCAGACGCACTCTACAGCAACTCGCAACGGAAATATTGCTCGAAAAACAGAGACCGCGAAAAAAATTTCTGTATTTCACTTCAACGACATTCTCTGTATACTCCGCATGCATCGAACGAACGCTCTCAACTTCGCAGTGAGAACGGCGCGCAATTTCTCGGCCGAACCATGGCCCGGCAGCACTTCGTCGTCGTCACACTTTATCGGCAATACTCTAAATGTTTCTTTTTACTCTTAAGTTGGAAATTGCCCCCCAAAAAGACCCTCACCTGCTGTACAACTTGGAGTTGGCCTTATTGCAGAATTGGCGACAGAGCTGCAAGAGCGAGTCTCTAGAGCTGGATTCGCTCGTTTCGAGCACGCCTTGGCAGCGTTCCAATAGCCGGTGGAGCACCGATACGATGCTCTCCATCTGCACGAGCTGGGCGGCGCCAAAAGTGTCCCTGGCGTCTTCCTCTGAACACTCCCAGCCGATTCGGGCGTGCGTGAGTGCGTGCCGGTGCGTCGTGTGTGCGCGCGTGCGTGCCTGTGCATGCCTACGCGTGCGTGCGCGCGTCCAGCCGCCTCCACCTTCGGACGTGGACACGTCGAGCCAGCAGTGGTGCAGGAAAGGCAGCGCGTTCCGACAGGCGAGCTTCAGCAGACTGAGGTCGTTGAGTCGCGCCCCACCCTCGCCGCCAGTCGAGTAGGGGTCTAGGAGCGCAAAGTCGAACGGTGCCCAATCGCGCCGGCTCAGGTCCACGCCGCCGCCAGTCGAGAAGACGACGAGGGCGCCGTCGGCGCGCGTCACCAGCGACAACTCTTGCGTCAAGACGCGCCGCTCCTCTGAAAACAGCGTGCCGGGGACGTCATATGCATGAGTCGACCGACAAGCGCAAGGCATACTTGTTGTTCATTAGTGAGTAGTGAGCTACTACTAGTGACCAACTGGGAATCGAATCAGCTGTAAAGGGGGTAAAAACCTGGGAAACACGAACCAACCCCCCCCCCCTTCGACTGATAGTCAAGTTAAAGTCCGGCACCCTCCCCCCCCCCGTAAAACCCGCCTTTCGTTGTTCAACCTGTCAAAATAGAGTGGGCGTTTGTAGGCCCTGCGCTCTTTTCGGTTTCTTTATCTAAAGGTGTCATTTCAGTCGCACTTTGGACTTTTTTCTACGAGTTTGTGGGGGGGGGGGGGAGGCAACAGGTTTAGGTTTGGCCCACAAGTCGACGGGAGCAACGCGCCTCGTTTCTCGAGCAGCACGGCGTAGAAGTCGCGCAGGAACTGGAAGACTCTCTCCCGGAAGACGGCGTTTAGAAGACTCGAAGACCTATTGGAGCCCAGTAACGCTCCCACAAACTCGTGTACGCCCAGGATGAGGTCATGGTTGGACTTGCACTGCTGCAAGAGAATGCACTCCGCTGTGCGTAGACGCGTCCATGTGGTGGTGTTGTTGTTGTTGGATTAGGGGCAAAACGCTAGGAGGCCGTCACTGCATAGCCATCTCCGTGACGCACGCCTTCCCCGGTCTAGAGCCGCGTAATTTGCCAAAGACATTCGGAAGAATCTAGGACAGCGACAGCACGAGAAAACCCATTGAGAGGCAAGTCCTCGATCTAGTGGATTCATCAAGAATCAAAAACAAACGAAAAAGCGCTCGCTCGAACCTCTGGCAAGACGTCGAGCAGCTGGCCGCAGACTTCCAGCGCGGACGCTTTCACCGCCGAGTCTAGATGGCTCAGCGCCGCCAGTAGCTGCGCCGACACGAGCTTCAGGTGGGGCTCCAGCAGCTGAGGTTCCCTTCGACAGCCGTCGAGGACGGCGCAGATTAGGGCGACGACTGCCTGACGACGCTCCGTCGACAGGCCGCCATCTGAGAGCTGACGGAGTAGAGGCGACAGCAGCGACTTGAGGTTCGCCTTGAAGCTTTGCGGCTGCGTCGGCAGCAGGCGCGCCAGGCGCGCCACCGCGTCAGCGCGCAGCGACTTGCTGAAGAAGCGAGAGATACGGGCGGTGACGGATGCGCAGGCATGCGTGCGCATTCACGCGCGTGCGGGCGTCCGCAAGTAAAATAGTCCGGGGCCATCGAGGTCGGCAGCGGCGGTGCCCACCTCGTGTGACCGAGGTGCTGACAGAGCTGCGAAAAGTCCAGTCCCGCAGGGCCCCCGGGGGCGCTCTCGTCCAGGGCTGCACCCTGCTGCAGCTGCCCGAGAAGAACTACCCGCTTGGCCTTGAACTCAACGTTGGTGGAGCTCTGCTTCTTCAGCACCTTGCCCACCTTGAGCTTGACCTTGTTGAACGCCTTGTTCTTGTTCTTTGTCTTCCGGCTCTTCTTCGCCATGCTTCCTTGTTGAGCAACGCTCCTATTGTGTGCGCGCTTTTTCAACGCTTTTTAATAAAAAATAAAACACACGCGCGACCTCAAAAAAAAAAGGACACACACGACACGCAGAAGCGCGCGCAGGCGCGCGGCAAGGAGAAGTGCGCGCTGACAACGAAGAAAAAAGAAAGAAAAAAAAAAAAAATAATAAAACGACGAGAAAAAAGAAAACAGAGCAAAACTGGAGGGAAAAAAAGCCCGCCACGAAGAGGAAAAAAACGAGGGGGGAACAAAACAAATCTATAAGCCAAAAAATACTCCTTAAATAAAGAAGGCCCCGAGAAGAGGAAAGAAGACGTCGAACGTCAGGTCGATGAGCAAACCCGGTCCTGCCAGAGAGTACGAAGCAGCCGCCAGCGAAAAAAAACAAAGCATTACTCGTACGAATCCCAAAGGAACACACAAACAAAAAAGCCCGAACTAAAAAAAATAACGAAAAACCCCCCGCCCCGCGCGTCCCAGACAAAAAAAAAAAAGAAAAAAAAACCATACCTCTCCCAAGTCCCCAAAAATGAGTAGACTAGTCAAAAAAAGTCTAAAAAATTATAAAAAAAAAAAAAAAAGAAAAAGAGACAAAAAGAGGGAAAAAAAAAGGAGGGCACCACGCACACATTAATAAAAAAAGACAAAAAAAAAATATTTCTCGTAGTATAGTTTCCTAGTTTTTACGGTCTCGCTGTGGGACTAGTATTTTGGTGCGTTGTCGGTGATGCTCGCAGCTCGGTGATGACTCCCAGTTGTGAACGGTTGTGTAAACGGTGGCTACACAACAAATGGGAGTAATGAGAAAACATGTTGCATCGTGAAATTGGACTGAAAAGTTGCAAGAATGTTGTGGACGTGCTTGCGAGTGCAGAACTGTCGAATTAAGCTCGTGCGATAAGGGCATAGGTATGATGTGGTACATGGCAATGGCGTGAAATTGGGCATGACCAAATCATACGAATCAGTGCACTTCAATCAGTGGCGTGGCAGCAGCTGCCATGCGTAATGCGCGTGCGCATGAATGGAAATCCGATTGGACAATCACATGATTGAATGAAATCACAATCACATGCACCTTGGATGATTGCTCCTATCTCGACGCTCGGTTGTTTTATTTGCGTGAAATTTAATTTGGTCATGTATTTTTGTTGGGGCTACATCTATGTTAAATTTCAGATAAATCCGTCCAACCAGTATTTCCCTAGGGGGGGGGGTGCATATAGTTTTGATACACCCTGTACACTGTATCACTGTACATACACTGTACAATGTATCTGTACACTGCAATGTATGTCGACACCGCATATACTATCGTATTATTGTCAACTACCTACATGTTTGTAGAAACTGAGCGCAACACAAGTCGCACATGGTGCACATTGGCTGGACTTCATTCTTTACTTGAAGCTGTACTTTTCGTAAACCTGTTGTCCAATTCCATTCCAATATGCAATTCCGGGTGTCGCGTCGTGTAGAGGTGGCCAGTGGCACCTGTCCTGCCGTCGCTGCCCTAGATTACAGAATGTCTTTGGCTAATTATTCGGCTCTAGATATGGGAAGGCGTCATGGAGAATGGAGATTGGTATGATCGTGGTCATGGTCATGGAGACAACAACACAAACCGAGCTTTTTTTCTTTCCATTTCTCAAAAATGTGCTGCACTGGCTGATGCTGCCTACAGTACACATTGAACTGCTGCCTTCCCAAACTCAAGGTCGCGTTGGTTCCAACCGAAAGTGCGCTTGCCTTGCAGAGCTCCGAAAGATGGCATGATGGCTGAACGCGCGCCTGAGCTTCTCACCATACCTGTAACCGGGTCTGGAAGAGTGGGGGGGGGGGGGAATGGCCGAATTCTGAGGGGCGGGTCCTGAGCAAAAAAAGGTGGGGGTAGCTGGCCATTTTTTGAGTTAGGTATACTGGTATTTGATCAAAAATCCGGATAAATAGGGTGAAAAGACGGTGAAAATCCTTTTTGAAAATTTTGGGTGGTTGGATGGGTCGGGAAAATAAAATTGGGCCCACAACGCGCAAGAAGGGGAAGGTACAGTAGTTGGCCTGCAGTCCGAACTGTTGCGCCTTCTAGTTGACGTCAACTACCTCATTCCACTGGGCATTTATTCGCGGTTGAAAGTACATATACGCGCTGTTAAAGGTACGGTGGTCTTTGATCGCAGTCCTGCGCATGCCCGCGCCGCCTTTTGTGTACTCCCAGCGAACTCTGGCGGGCTGGGCGCCGTGTCGCGTCCTGTTTTCCCGTCCATAAACCACCCGCGCTGGGAAGTATAGGAAGTCTGCGTGCGGTCGCGGCAGAAGAAGCCGTCTAGCCGTCTAACGGATTAGCGGCTCCGCAGACCGGGCGACGACATTGGGCGCAAAAAAAAAAAAACGTCGACCGCCTGCACTTGCAGCTCCGCAGACTGCAGAAGGTGCCACACCGCTGACGGCTCACTCGAGCACCGCCCTGAGGTCGGGTTGCAAAACCTGCTGCACTTTCGACGCGGCGTGCAGTGGGTGTGCACCACTTCCCCGTTGTACTGTACTGTCTCTTGCAAAGGTCCATCTGGACGGGAACTGGGCGACGTGTGGGTGGGTGGGTGCCGCCTGCGTGCAAAGCACGCTCCATTCGGTCTGCACAGTGCGCAGTGCACTGCTGCTTCCTTCCCGCCGCCTGCCGAATCTGCGCACCGCATTTCTGCGCTGATGAGCACGTGACTTGCAGGGGGGGGGGGGGGGGGGCGTGCGAAAATCCACAAAGACACGGAACACGACGCGGAACTCTCGACAGAGATAGCACGGCGCGCACAGCAGCTCAGTTTTACTGCACGCCGACGCCGCCACTTTCGGTTTCGACGAATTTTAATGGGAATTCTCGAGCAGCGCCGCTGAACTTCGGCCAGCCGGCAAACTACCGTGCGTGAACCGCACCTGGCTGGGGGTTTCGTCAGAGGGCCACGCCTTCCTTCCGTCTGACGGCCCTCCCGCCTCTTTGCGTTCCCTTGCTAACCCCCCCCCCCCCCCGCAAAGGCGCGCCCTCTGGACCCAAGTCGTACCAAGTGCTTGTGTCACCGGAGCGGAACTGGGAACCAACCCTGTTCGTGTCAGGCAGGCTGTGTCTGTGGTGACGCGCGGACCGGGGGAGTCGAACGGAGCGCGGACAAACAACTTTTTGGACAAATTCTGGGCCAGTAAGCGCCAGCCGTAAGGTAAGCGTCTTAAAAGCACTTTTGACACTCTTGACACCAGACAGCCTAGGCGCCGAATCAACTGCTTCCTTCACACGGCCGCCGGCCTGCGTGTGTAAGCACTGCTAACGCGCATACATACGTGGAGGCCGCCTTCGCGTGCTGATAAGGCGCTCTTCCAGTTGGTTCCACTAAACGAATTCTCACGCACATTCTGCTGGTCCGCAGTCGCAGTTTTTGTTTGTGAAACGCGCGCGCGCCGCGCACGCACTATGTGTCTCGACATGCAGCTGAGCAAGAGAGGCCGACGCGCCAGCCCCATTCTCGAGTCGGCGACCGAGGCGGGCCTCATGGCGATGCTGCCCTCGGACCTCGTCTGCCAGTCGTCCGCCGGCGGCCGGTTCAAGTACCACCAGCGCATCGTCGTCTGCCGCCAGAGCGCCGTCTTTCTCGTCTGGCTCGACGAGCGCACCAACTTCGCCCAGATCCAGAAGGCCGCCTTGCTCTCCGACGCCGACGACGCCGCGCAGCCCTCCGAGCCCAGTCTCGCCGAGTTGGGCCCGCTCGTGGCCCTGAACCTCTGGAGGGAGGAGCTGAAGGCGCAGTGCGTCCTCTTCCTGCTCGAGCGCAGCGTCGCGCCCCGCGTCGACCTCGAGCGACTCGTCTACTTCTCCAAGAAGCTCAAGCTCTCCTTTCACGTCCAGCTCGAGCGAGAGCCCGACACGGGTTCGGTGACCCGTCGTCGTCTGGGACTCTCTTCGGCCATGGTCTCGAGACTCATGCCCTGCGTGGGACTGTCGACGGTCGACAGCCTGCCCGAGCGCGTCGTCCGCCAGGCGCGACGCAACGCCCAGGCGCCCATCTCCACGCAGGAGCGCACAGCCATACGGGAGCAGTTCTCCCGCCTCCTCTGCGCCTGTCTCTGCCTCAAGACGGAACAGAGTGCAGTGGAGGGCGACTGACTTTTTTTTTAATATTTAAAATGCACGCTCCGCTCGTGACTCTGCCTCGAATCTCTCTTTGTGCTTTGTGCATATGTGCCGTACGCTTGCGTCGTCAAGCGAGAGAATAATACTCAAGAGCTCAATTTTGCATTAGTCGAACGCGAAAGTTGTTGCGTCATCTTCTGTCTACAAAAGGATGAGCCACGTGCTTACACTGGCCGCCTGAGTAATGCGAAAGGCGCGACCTGTGAGATAGGGGGGGGGACGTGGAACCCCCGCGTCGTTTACCAAATCACCCCCCCCCCCCTCCTTACTCACGGTGTATTGCACAACGTTGCGTGTGGGCAGCTACGCAGCTATGAGAGCGGTGCATTTTGGGCGGCCACGTGATTTACTGGTGTGTTGCATCAAACTACCCACGTGGCGCACCCGCACATAATGTATACGGTAGCTACACGTACAGCGCAATTGCGTCACCACCCGACCCTCCCGCAACTCAAATCCACGTGGCAGCCAAAAAAGAAACAATGAATAATTGTAGTGCACGTGCCCGTGCGTCTTACTCTTATCTTTGCGAAGAATGTCCACGACGTATTGAGTATTTTATGAACTTTGAAGTGTCATCCTCATTGCAATGGTGTGTACATACATACCACTACACGTTTGTTCACGTGTTTTATGTGGACCTTTGACGTCATTAGGCCAAGTCACTAGTCACCTAAGCAAAAGCTAAAATTCACAAGTTTTGCATCACAGACGTTATCTTTCTACATTTTGTACAGATTTAAATGGGTGTCTCTCTACTACTAGTATAGCAGGCCAACAATCCAGACACTATGGCAGCTAGGTGGTGGGGCGGTACCTACTGCAGCTTATGTACCCGGAATTCAGCTGCAGTCAGGTGGAGGGATCAGATCAGGTCGAAAGCTCAAGTGGACTGCAGTGATTGCAGTGTAGTTTGCGGGGATGTTCGTACACCTATAGGTGATGTTGTAGAAAAAGGCATAAAACAGCGAAAATGAGGAAAATGATGTCTCGCATGGACAAAGCCCAAAACAAAACGCCCAAAAGAAAACAAGAACGATTGCGCAAAGGTCAGCTGATCACCGTGCTTCACCCACTGGAGGGGTTCTTTCAGTTTCGCGAAAGGGAAACTGCTAATGACCTTTATAGCTTCAAAGCTTGTTGACCTATCTGTGGCTCAAGCACAGTTTTCATAACATTTCTATCATTGACGCGCACTGCAACGGTCCCATAGGCAGAAAGCAAAAGTGACTTGAATTTCCACCGAGGATTTCCAAAGGTGTTTATTGACACATCTGCGTCGGGAGGAGAATGGGCGCCTTTCACCGTTCAAATGAACTCACCACTCTAGGTTGTGCAGCATACCGTTATCACTGGCCACTAACTCAATTCAAAATGCAGCCAACTATTGTGATTTTGACTTTCACGATCCAAGCATGTCTCGTAACGAGTTTCATTTCTTCGAGTTCCCCAAATTGGCAAATGTATTTTCTCGGGAAGTCGCTGTCACAGTCTCAGAAAGATGGAACTGTCGGCGGGAGTGTTGGCGCGAGTGCCCACAAACCTGTAGGAGTATCTACCAGAGATTGGAAACGACTCGGGAGCGACTTTGAAGTGACTCTCTCAAATCTTCAGTCACAGGGTGGGTTGATTCGAATCACACAACAGTTTGAATAGTGAGTAAAATCGAAATTTATGTAACAAAATTTGGAATTTAGAAACAGGCGGATTAAAGCCCATCTCGCAAATGTCGTCGCGAGAAGTCAAGCTCCGCTTCAAAAGCTACAAAAAGGCGGTCGCACTAACCGCGAAGCAAGAGAAACTGGCGCAAGAGAACAAATCCTCCTTCGAGGCCACTTCCGAGAACGTTTTTGCCACCAAAGTACACCTACAAAAATTGAGAGAGATTTAAATTTATTCTAAAAGGTGTTCACGTGTGTCAGACGAAAGCAGAAAAGCAACGGATGCTGGGTCTGGCCAAGGCGGCAGAGGACGACCGCCTAAAGCTGTTCCGCGAAGGCAGCCGTCGACTGCGCCTGAAGGAATCCCAGGAGACGCTGGACAGCGCGCGGCGTCGCAAGCGTGCCGAGGACAGTGGACAGCCTCCCGTCTTCGATTATGACGTCCTGAATCCTATCGGTGCGGCCTATACTTGCGGCTTTTGTGTGCTTGTGCTTGTGCTTCTTGCGGCTTTAAAAAATTCTACTTGACACCACCACTACCGTAATCTAGAGCAGCGACAACGCGAGAAAATCCATTGAGAGGAAAGTCCTCGATCTAGTGGCTCTATCAAGAATCGAACCCAGAACCGTGCTCGCAAGAGGCCGATTCTCTACCACTAGGGCCCCTCAACCACTGAGCGTAACCGCGCGCTCGCTGCAGAGAACCACGCGAAGGGCACGTATCAGTTCCTGGGCTACCGTCCGGCGGAAGGTCTGGGTCTGGTGCTGATGAAGAGCACGCGGTTCATGCCGAGGGCAAAATCGATCGCGGTCCGCTACGAGACATGCTCTATGCTCTGCGCCGTCGAGAAGGGCTGCAAGGTCGCGTACGTGCACAACGGCCGGCTCGAGTGCACCCTGCTCGCAGTCCGCCACTCCGACGCGAGCGTCGTCGACCCCCAACTCCACTACTTCCGGCGCATGGACGTCCGCCTGCCGCTCGTCAAGGACGACGAGGCGTACACCACCATTCACAAGGGTATATGACTTGGGTTGCGCGTGCGACGCACTGCGACTCGGCCACCTTAACAACCGTGCAGATCCCAGCAGCATCGACTGGACGGCCAAAGTGGGACTGCAGCCGGTCGTCGACCAGGTATACTGTAGCTGCGTGTTGAGCGTACTGTAGGCGGATATTCAAATTTCTTTAGGGAGACTGCGGCTCGTGCTGGGCTGCGGCGGTGGTGGGTGAGGAGGAGAAGGAGACCGAAAGCACTTTGTCACCAAAAATTACATAGCGCCGATTTTGATGGTTTTTAGGCGACGGCCACGTCGTACTACAAGAAAATCTACTACTCCTCATCCGAGACTGCTCCCACGAAATTATTCGCTGAACCGATCTCGACACAACAGCTCGTGGGCTGCGACCAGTACGGTGCGTAAGCACCTTGCGTGAAATCTATTCATAGCTTCACAAGTCACAAGGAGCAATATTTACAGCTAGCATAGCGCCGTTTAGCTGTGAGTGCGTTCTGCGACCTTCAAAGCGCCGGCTGCCGCGGAGGCTACTTCGCTACCGCCGCCGAATACCTGCGCACTGTAGGCGGCATCGCGCACTCGGCTGGCGTCTACACTGCAAAGGTGTGTGTGGCCGAAGATCCTCTTTTTCCGAAACCGGCAAGCGAGGTGCGTAGGACGACTGTCCGGCGACTGCGAGCCGCGCCGGCGTGAGGCTCGTCGACTACGACGTCGGCTACGCGCCCGACGTCGACGTCGACGCGCTCGAGAGCCTGCTCGAGGCGAAGGTCGCGCACGCGCCCGTCGCCGTCGGCCTGGCCGTGAACGAGCTCATGTTCCTCTACAAGCGGGGTGCGCTGCGCAATGCGCAAGCGTTTTGCGTGTTTTGCATCTCACGCGCGCGCAGGCGTCTTCGACGCGTCCTGCCGGGGCCGTCCGCGACACGCGGCGGTCGTGGTGGGCTACACGCCCGACCACTGGCTGGTCCAGAACTCCTGGGGACCAGCCTGGGGCGAGGGCGGTCTGCTGCGTCTCCGGCGCGGCCGCAATCGCTGCTCCGTCGGCTCCTACTGGTTCCAGGTGGGCAGCGAGTGGCGTAGTGGTAGCGAATCGGCCTCTTGCACGCACGGAACTGGGTTCGGTTCTGGATGGATCCGCTCTATCCATGGGTTTTCTCGTGCTGTCGCTGTCCCCACTATATTACAGATAGCCTTTTTCCGTATGTACAATATTTGGCTAATTATGCGCCCTAGACAGGACGGCGTCATGGAGATGAGTATACTGTATGGGCCATTGACGGACTCCTAGTGTTGCCTCTAATCCAACAACAACAAAATACCGGTTCCAGCCAGTCGAGCTGGCGCCTGCCACCTTTTACCCACCCGGCGACCAGGCCGCCCCAGAGGAGCTCAAGAACTTCTACGCGAGGACCCGACCCGACGAGGCTACGAGGAAACGCAAGAGTATAAAGAGAGTGCGGAGGCGCACGCGCGCGCATTCGAATCGGTGCCGTTTAGGCTGCAAGAAGTTTGTCTCCACGGCCATCGGCATTTTTGGAATTTGAGTCTAATAGGAAAGGGCGCCAGCGCAACTATAGGCCATTCTTGATGGAGTGATGCAGTGTCTCCGTTTGAAAGTAAGTCTCAGAGAATTGTTAAAATATCTAGCACAGGTGGATCGACAAATGTATGGATGGACGAGCTGGAGGCAATGTTTGACGAAATGCTACTGTATTTGAATAACTTGTTGAAGAGTGGCGGAAAAATGTGTACTCTATACCTACACAAGTAGCGTGGTTTCTCAGAACCGAAAGTATGACTCATTAGTATGACGCGTGCTGCTTGCATGCTGCCAATGCAGTTCACCCGCAATTATCGCACACAATGCACGTACAATGCAATAGGTACACTGTGTGGCCTCTGTCCATTATACGAACGTTTTTCTGTATACTGTACGTATTACGGTAACGATCAGTTGTAAACGTCTATAAAAATTTACAAGAAACGTGCAGCAAAGACAAGGGCGGCAACTGTCGTGACATACACGAGAAACCCGAGAACGCGAACTTTGCTGTTAGGCGTGCATACCGTAATACACGCCTGCGTACAGTGTAGCCTTTTGATCGCGCCAGCGGTCTGGCGGTCGCGCCAGCGCCGCTGCTCTTTTCTGCATATCCGCTCGCTCATGACATATCGCCGTGCCGCTCGCATACCTGTAACTGGGGGGGGGGTGGTTGGGGGGGGGCTTTGGGGGCCCCCACTAGTTTTTCAACCACCCCCCAACTCCCCCCGACCCCCCCCCCCAGAATTTTCCCAAAGGATTTTCGTCATGTGTAAAACGATAAAGGTGAGTAACTGTTGGTGTTTTTCAGTGCTTTTCAGTGTTATATGACCATAAAACAGCTAAATAACACTGTTTACACCCTTTTTATACCCATTTTAGACCAAAAAGTACCATTATAACTAAAAAAATGGCCAGCTACCCCCCCCCCACGGTTTGGTCGGGAGACCCCCTCCCCCAAAATCGGCCCGCTACCCCCCCCCCCCCCACGCTGCCAGACCCAGTTACAGGTATGGCCGCTCGTGAGTGAGTGAGTGAGCCGACGCTTGCGCGTGCTTCTAGCCGATTTTCACGTAGTAGCGGTCAGTCTTGGTTTGCGCCAGTCTCGCTCCCGAAATACAACGCAGCGAAAAGCGAGGCGCGCAGACGGTCAGACAACACGCAACGGGCAGGCAGCTACAACAACTGTTTCGACGAGTACACACGAATCAGCTTGCAGTATAAGGGAGTTTGTAGCTTTGCGATTCAAAGGTCCTCAAAAGTTCAAAACTCAGCAAGCTAACAAAACTCTCCAACATAGCAGCGTCATTGGCATACGGTAGGCGCGTTTTTCAAAACTGCACAAGCACTGTTTCCGTGCTGCTCCATTGCCCGCGGTTTGTCGAAGCACTGATAGTGATACGATGTAATTTACCTTCCAATTTTCTTTTGTTTGCAATGTCCGACGCCGTCGCCGACAGTTCGAGCGCGCTGCCTGTGGCGGGCAACAAGCGGCCGACAAATTCAAAATCGAAAAAGTCCCCGCCCTCGACGCCGAATCGTATGTATGTTTTCTGTATGTATGTATGTATGTATTGCTGTAGCCTGTATGTAGTCGTCATTGGTGACGCGACGAACAGCGCAGAGGGTGTGTGTCACGTGCGTTTTCAGCCGAGGCCACCGAAAGCGCGACATCGGTGCAGCAAGGCTGGCTCTACAAGTGGACCAACTACATCAAGGGCTATCGTCAGCGCTGGTTCGTCCTGCACACGGGCGGCGATCTCGTCTATTATCGGTATTTTTGGATTTTTTTAGTAGAAAACGATACAGTAACCCGTGAATTTCAGCAGCCAATCGGACAAGACGGCCCGCGCGGTGGTGCAGCTGAGGAACGCGAAGATCTTCTCGGACTTTTATCCCCATTTTATCGTCAGCGCGCAGGGTATCGTGCTGCACTTGAAGGCTGCGAGCGTTGCGGACTTCAAGCGCTGGCTCCGCTCTCTGAACAAAGTTCGCTATTTGGCGATCAAATCTCAGGAACAGGGTGCGATTGAGTGAGCTTCTTTCGCACGCACGGCACGCACGCGCGCACCAGCACGCGTACATGTAGGCACCCACACGCACGTACGCACGCACCGGCACGCACGCACTGGCACCCACACATGTACGCACCTGCACGCACGCACGCACGTACGCACGCACGCACGCATGAATTGACGAATGTCATCGTGTGGTGTCGCACACGAAGAACAACGAAGCTGTCATTGTTTCCAGAGGAGGAGGACGATGCAAAGTTCGCCTCGGACGCAGACGAGGCTGCTCGGGAAAAGGAGTTCGCCGCCGTCTTGGGCTATCTGTCTTCCAAACTCGACGGCTTCACTTCTAGTCAGAAAATTATCGGTATGCCCAAGTATGGTATGCGATGCGTGCGTGCGTGCGTGCCAGAGCGCCGTTCCAACTACACCTGTAACCGGGTCTGGCAGAGTGGGGAAGGGGCCAAATGGCCGAATACTGGGGGGGGGGGAGGTGGAGCAAAAAGCGGGGGTAGCCGACCATTGTTTGAATTACAGACTGGTACTTTTTGTCCAAAAATGGGTCTAAATAGTGTTATTTCGCTGTTTTATGGTCGTATAACACTGAAGAGCACTGAAAAACACCAACATTTTTCTCACTTTTATCGTGTTTGACAAGGTGAAAATGTCCTGGGGGGATGTGTTGGTGGCCCCCAAAGGCCCAGTCCAGTTACAGGCATGGTTCCCTCCACCGCTCTCAGTTCCCTCTCGATTGCAGGCAGTCAGGCGAACGGCCTGCAGAAGTCGCTCGTCAAGTTGGAATCGGAGCTGCGTCGCGTCGACGCGGACGCGGACGGCTTGCATCGCCTGAAGGTCGTCAACGAACGCGCCTCGCTGCTCAACGTCTCCGTCGAGCGTCTCGTCAGGGTGCGCGGGGGCCGCTTCGAGTGGTCCCGCCACGCAGCACAGCATGATACCAGCATGATAGCTGACCATCGAAGCCGGGGTGTGGGGGGGGGGCTGAATCTGGGATTTTTCAAAAGTCGATGGGGGTGACCTGCACGGCCAAATTTGATACAATTTCTCGCTTTCCAGCCTCAATAATGACCTGGAAAATGCTTCGTGTATGCTGAAAACCAGCGTCGCAGGGAAAAATTTGGTGAATTTTTGGCCAAAAACGCGCTCGAAAGACTCCAAAATTGACGGTAGATGCGTAAAATACAGCGCCGTTGGCGAAATTTTTGATATTTGGACAATAAATACTGCTCACAGGCCTGAAAAAGACCTTGGGATGGGAAGTATGAGAAACACATTCACCCATAGGGCTAACCTGCAATGAGTGCAGTTTCGACCAAAGCTATGGGGGGGGGGGTCTACTTTTCGTGCACGGTTGACCGAAGCTGGGGGGGGGGTGACCTGTACCCACACACTACCTCGTCAGCGAAGTTGTCCTTGGCAATGGACGCGCTGTTGTTGTCTCTCCTCGCACAGGACTGCTCTGAGCTGGTGCGCGAGGGCGGTGCGCGTCTGCGGGCGCTCGAGACGCTCTACCGCTTCGAGCGCTCGCAGCGCATCGCGCTCCAGCACGAGCTGGAGAGTCTCGCGCTCCAGTACAGCCAGCTCGAGGAACGAGCGGACCTGGCGCCCCAGCAGGACGAGCAGTCACAGCAGCAGCAATCGCGACTGCCGAAGGCGTTCACGGCCCGTGAGTGCCGTGTTGCTGTTGTTGGATTAGGGCCGTCAATGGCCCACATTGCATAGCCATGACGCCTTCCAGTCTAGAGCCGCATCATTAATTCCAAAGACATTTGGAAGAACGCCAGCTGTGGTCGAGGGCAGCGACGGCACGAGAAAATCCATTGAAAGGGAGGGAGGTCAGTCTCGATCTAGTGGGACTCCATCAAGAATCGAACCCAGAGATCCGTGCGGGCGCAAGAGGCGGATTCTCTACCACTAGGTCATCATACGCCGCCCACCGTATGGTGCCATGCGCCAAAAGGAAGTGGCGGCTGAAAGAGAGATTTTAGTGTCGACGAGCGAAGACGAGCCGGCGTTCGAAGACGCGCTCGAGTACCTTGACGACGGAGTCGAGTTTTCGACAGGCGTCGACGCCGACAGCGAGAGGTCCTCCTACCTGCCCAGGGGGGGGGGCATACCCCAAACCCTGGTGGAATCGATCCCCGAAAGACGCCAACAACACCCCCTGGCGTTCACTGTATGGAACGTCAAGCAGTTTTTTTTTTGCGCAAAAAATGGAAAAAATGTTTTTGCCTATGGCGCTGCGTCTTTGCATTTGTTGGCTTTTGTGAAGATCACAATGGCTTCCAATTTTGGGCGGCTTTAAAGGCACTTTTTACCCGAAAAACTATTATTTTACCTTACTGTTGTGACTAGAACATTCCATGAATATACGAACTGTGACTGGAAACTATTACTAGCCAAGAGTGATAGTAAACGGTCGTATTGTGAACTGTCTGTAATTGAACTCGTTGTTTGATACTGGAAGAGAGAGGTATCAAAAGTCGGCTCACGACACAACAGTGGCGTGACCTGCTGTGGATTCGGAACTCGAAACAGCAGACTTCCTCCTGCCCTGGCAGAACAAGGCCAAGGCCTGCTGGCAGCGGCTGCGTCGTCAGAAGAGGACACGCAGGCCAGCGCGTCAACAGCGGAAGAAGCGGCCGACGAGCAACTGAGCGAACGCGCCGAGCGAGCTAGGCGGCGGCAGCAGAAGAAAGGAAGGATGGCCGCGCAGATCGGCACGATCGAGCCTTTCGACTCCAAGGAGGAGGAGTGGCAACGATACGTCGCGCGGTTCGAACAGTTTCTGCTCGCCAACGAGATCGCCAGCTCCAAGAAGAAGACCGCGGTGCTGCTGACTGTCATGGGCCCGCAGACGTACAAGCTGCTGGAAGGACTCGCCTCTCCGAGAAAGGCCGCGGATCTGACGATGGAAGAAATCGTCGCTTGTCTGGCCGACCACTTCGAGCCGAAGCGAAGCGTCGTCGCCAACAGCTACCGTTTCCACAGAAGAGACCAGCGCTCAGACGAGACAATCGCCGAGTTTGTCGCTGAGTTGCGGAGGCTGGCCAGCTCCTGCGAATTCGCGACACAGCTCGACCGTTCCATCAGAGACCGACTGGTTTGTGGACTCCGGGCAGATGAGATCCGACGGCGCCTGCTGGCCGAGACTCAGCTGACGTTGAACAGGGCAGTTGAGATCGCCGAAACCATGGAGAGTGCGAATGCCCAGGCAGAGGAGATGGCGCGCAAGCCGAACAGAAACGGGGAAGACTTCAGAAGAGCAGAAGTCATGAACGTGACCCGCAGTCGACCAGAGACGAGCAGAAAAGACGCCAAGAAGAAGATTAGCCTGCATTGCCCGAGCTGTGGAAGTCGGCGTCAGAGTCACGACCGCCAGGGCTGCTTTGCGAAGAAGTTGTCCTGCAACAAGTGCGGCAGCAAGGGCCACCTTCAGCGAGTCTGTGACAACGACGATTCGTTGAGCAGCGAAGACGACCAGGACAAGGGGCAGCGGAAACGGGACAAGAACAAGGTCTCGACTGTGAGCTGCCAAAAGAAGTCTTCAGTCGGCTGCTGCAACGACGACGACCTCGGCGAAGAAGACGTGGTGTAAAGGGCTAGTCAGGCTTCTCTGGGAAGAGGAGGAGTGTTGTGACTAGAACATTCCATGAATATACGAACTGTGACTGGAAACTATTACTAGCCAAGAGTGATAGTAAACGGTCGTATTGTGAACTGTCTGTAATTGAACTCGTTGTTTGATACTGGAAGAGAGAGGTATCAAAAGTCGGCTCACGACGCAACACTTACCTACGGATCCATCCCAAAAATCCCTGTTTGCCCCCTTCCCCCGAAAATTTCCCCGGCTCAATTTCCTTCCGTGGAGCACCTAAGGTCTTAGTTTGGTGTTTGTTTGTGTGTGGGCCGCTTCTATGAGCGCGGGGGCCTCTCTCTGGTCACACATTATTGACCGCTGCTAGTGAGAGATGAGAGCCCGTCAGCCCGATCCTGGGAGGGGGGAGGGGGGGGCTGTCTCCCCTAACGTCGTCTGAGTCGTCGGCTCGGCTTCCAATAAGACTTGCTTGCCGCTTTAGCATCACCTCGAAGACAACTCAGGAGCTGGAGTCAACCGGGCAATTAGCCCCGCCGACGATTTCGACATCTGTCGACAAAGGCGTCGCTAAGAAAGACGAAGAATTCACGAAGCACAGAGCTCGCATCGTCACGGTACTCTCGGAGGAGGATGTCGAAGTCGAGGCGAGCTTGCTTGTCCACATTCGCCCCCCCCCCTCCCCTCCCGTAGGTGTTGTTTGGGTCTAAGACCGGAGGAGCTCTAGAGACCCCCGGGCTCGCAAATTTTGGAGGGGGGGGGGGTGGAAATTTCGGTTGGAAAACATTTGCACCGAAATAGCGTGTAGTAAATAGGTATACTTTGGTCCAAAATGACGTCTACAGAGCAGATTTGATGCGATTAAACGCGTTTCTCGGGAATAGCCATGGTTGGCATAAGCCGGGCGGGGGGGGGGGGGTAGAATGGATGGGCTTGGGAAGTGGGCCGCACCTATGATCCCCCTTACCCCGACAATAGTCCCCCCCTTCAGGACGATTCCTTCGAGCCGTTCGTGCGGGTCGACAAGTCGTCGACTCGTCTCGACGCGCGTCGACGCCGAAGCGAGATCCCGCCCCGGCCCGACCACTCCGTGAACCTCTGGTCGATCCTCAAGAACGCCGTGGGCAAGGAGCTGACCACGCTGCCCATGCCCGTCGACTTCAACGAGCCCCTCTCCATGCTGCAGCGGCTCACGGAGAATTTGGAGTACTCGCGTCTGCTAGACAACGCCGCGCGCTGCGTCGACTCCGCGGAACAGATGTCCTATGTGAGTTACGTGCAACCGGACGACGGGGGTGGGGGTGGGGCGGGGGGGGGTGGTGGTTAGTTGTTGGATGGGCGCCAACGCTAGGAGGACGGGCAGCATACCCATCCATCTCCGGGACACCTTCCTATATAGAGGCACTAGCCGCCAAAGACATTTAGAAGGACGCCATAATGTACGAGAAAATCCATTGACAGGGAAATCTTGTTGCTGGGTCCACCAAGAATAATCGAACCCGGAACCGTGCACGCAAGAGGCCGATTCTCTACAACTAGGCCATCCGCTGCTCCCTCCGGGAGGGAGGGGTAGTAGATGTTTGGAGAATAGAGACATTTTGCACCCATATAATGTCATAATAGGGTGGACTGGAAGGAGCGATATTTGGGTGTTTTATGATTGTCGCAAACGCTGAAAAACACGCAAAACGCCCACTTCTCATGTTGTGTTAGACAGATTGAGAAACCATAGAAAAGCTCCAGGGGGGGGGGGGGGGGGTTGCTCCCCCCCCCCCCCCCCCCCCCCCCCCCCCCCCCCCCCCCCTCCACCGACTTTGTTTGCGGAGTTCTAGGTGGCGGCCTTTTACGTGAGCTGCTACGCGACGACGGCGGACCGGACGACGAAGCCTTTCAACCCCCTCCTGGGAGAGACCTACGAATGCGACCGCACTGATGACTATGGATGGAAGAGCATCGCGGAGCAGGTACTACCTACACTACCCTTCTCGTTTTAATCAGTGAGTGCGGAACAGTCAGCTGTAAAGGCCCATTTACACACCTCCGTCCCGGCACCGATCGGCCCCTTTTGGGCCGTTCCGGCCAGCCCGACGCGCCTATCAAATGAACGGTATCGATTGGCTGCCGGTCCGACTTCAAGCTAGTCTGAATTTGACCGGCAGCCAATCGATACCGTTCATTTGGTAGGCGCGTCCCGCTGACCGGAATGGGCCGAAATGGGCCACCGGTGCCGGCGGAAGCGTGTAAATGTGCCCTGAACGGGTTTTGCATCTGTGTGTGTGTGGGGTGGGGGGGCTCTGGAACAATTGTTCAGGTCGAATCACGCTGAAAAAACCCAAAATAGCTGCAAATCGTGCAATACGGGCGCTATCTCAGGAGGTAGCTCTCGCCATGTGATGGGGGGGGGGGTGAAACCTCGGAGGTGCGTAGCGACTAGGGTACCGCCCAGGCCTCAGTTAGAAGTGTGGTCTCGCACGTTCGCGATGGTCTCCAGGTGAGTCACCACCCTCCGATCGCGGCGCAGCAGGCCGAGAGCGACGCGTGGACCTTCTACCAGGAGTACTCGATGACCTCGAAATTCCGAGGCGCCTATCTATCCGTCGTCCCGGACGGCAGCGCCCACGTCGATTTCAAACGGTACGTTCTTTCATCCGACCGTTTGTACCGTACGTACGTAGCGGTGCGTTTAAGGACCCGTTGTTGTTGTTGTTATTGGATTAGGGGCGACGCTAGGAGGCCGTCAATGGCCCATATAGCATACCCATATCCATGACGCCTTCCTGTCTAGAGCCGCATCATTAGTCAAAAACATTCGGAAGAACGCCATCTGTAATCTAGCTAGGACAGCGACGGCACGAGAAAGTCCATTGAAAGGGGTCCTCGATCTAGTGGATCCATTAAGAATCGAACCCAGAAGCGCGCGCGCACGAGGCCCATTCTCTAACACTATACCATACGTTGCACCGAAATAATGGCGTCTAAATGGGTGCTTTTTTGTCAAAATTGCGCGAAGCGCACTGTTTGGCGGCTGAAAAGGCGGAAACGCTCACTGTTGTCGTCGTCATTTTAGACGGTTTGAGAAAGAAGAAAATTCTGTGCGGGGGGGGGGGGGGGGGGGTTGGGGTTGGAGGACTTCCGACTGTGGGTTGGGGGTTCTTTTTGGGGGGGGGGGTCTGGCTGGTCGCTCGCGTTTGACATTGGTGTCGTCGATCGATTAGTGCGTGTCTTGCCGCTCGCAGGTCCGGTCAGCACTACTCGTGGCGCCGCGTGACCACGACGGTGCACAACGTGATCGTGGGCCGACTCTGGATCGACAACCACGGCGAGACCGTGATCAGGAATCACTCGACGGGCGACAAATGCACGCTCAAGTTCCTGCCCTACTCCTACTTTCACAAGGCCGCCTTTCGCAAGGTTTCGTCGCGTGCTTGTCTCCTCCGTTCGGCCGTTGAAGATGGACCAAACTGACCTCGCACGCACGCACGCACGCACACACACGCGCGCACGCACACACACGTACGAACGCACGCACACACACACGCACACAGGTGTCGGGAGTGATACAAGACAGGGAGGGAGAGGTGAAGTGGGTCCTCCAAGGGGTCTGGGACCGCCATCTGGACAGACTGAAGGTGGTCAATGGCAAGAAGGACGTCCTCGAGACCCTGGCGCCCAAAAGGATCTGGACCGCGAATGACAAACCGTACGGCGACCTTTCACCGTCTTTATGCTTTATGCCTATTTTTAAATGCTTAAGTGTTTTAAATTTTGACTGCTTAAGCAGTCAAAGATTGGACGTTTCAGTATCACACAGGGTTGCACAACTAAAAAAGTTTAAAACATTTTTTTCTCCGAAACTTCAGCGAGGGCGCGGAGAGCCGGTACAACTTCACGAGGCTGGCCATGGAGCTGAACGAGCCCGAGGTGGGCGTGGCGCCCACCGACTCCCGATTCCGGCCGGATCAGCGGCTCATGGAGGTGCGTGCTCGGTCGGTCATCACAACTAATGTCTCAGCCGGTACATTACAGACTGCCAGCACAGTGGGATTGGAGGACAAAAAACAGATTGGATTGGAGATGACTAGCGATGGGGTTTGGGGGAGGGGGGGGGGGTCAGTACTCATGGTGGGAGGGGGTGGGGTGTGAGGAGGACCAGAGCGGAGAAACTTTTCACAAAATAAACGCTTTTGGTCAAATAGCTCAAGTAAGACACTGAAGACGCAGGAACCATCAATTTTTTCTTTTTGCAAGTTCTGGGGGGCTGGTTTGCTTGTCCGAGTCCGACCGGTGGCGCATGCGTTTGTGCCTTTAGGAGACGCGTTTCGACGAGGCGGACAGGGAGAAACGTCGCCTGGAAGAGGAGCAGCGAGCGCGTCGACGCGACCGCGAACGGCTCGTGGAAGAGGCGCTGGCTTCGGGGCAGCCCGCCCCCTCCGAGCACGAACCCCTCTGGTTCAAGCGCGTCACGGACCCCTTCACGAGTGACGTCATCCATCTGTACCAGCAGGAGTACTGGCGCTGCAAAGGGGCCGCCGACTGGCAACGGTGTCCCCAGCTCTTTTGAGCTCCCCCCCCCCTCCAAAAAAAAAAAAGAAAGAAACAAATGTGATAATTGCGTGCTCCCGAGTGAAACGGGGTGCTCGGCAGTCGGCTATGCTCACCATTAGGCGTTGTGAGTATCCCCCCGGTGCGACACTTTTCAATCCCCCCCCCTCTCCACACCTCTCAGTGCGCGGGTCCAATCAATACCGTACTGCTGTGTGCTTCCAATGACGACGCGTTTGTGTGCGACGATTTTGGGCAGTGTGCCAAGGGCAGCTCGATTTGAACTTAACCTTGTAATTCCCCCCCCCTCTCCCAGGGGTCTTTGCGTTCATTACCCCCCCCCCCGTGGCCGTAAGTGTGTGCATGTTCCAACAGGAATCATTTTCGGTGTTTGGGGGGGGGGGGTTTGTATGTGCGTAAGCCCCATCCAATTGCAGGCCTGCCAGTCTCTAGCGATTAGCCCCTAGTTGGGATAAAAGGGGTTTCCTTGAAAATTCTGGACATTTCTCTTGTCAGGAGAGGATTCAAGGAACGGTCTTTTGAGCTACCGCCATGCCTGTAACCGGGAATTGGACCTTGGGGGGGAGGGTTCGAGCACTTCCTGCCGGGGGGGGGGGGGTCGGGGGAAGGGAAACATAGGCGCTTTTTGGCCGATTTTTAGTCAAAATTGACCGTTAAAAACCCCTAAAAAAGCTACTTTTAAAATATCTGGGGGGGGGGGGTTGGATGGGGTTTCGCACAAACCTGGAGGGGGGGGGGTGGGGGGGGGGTGTGGTGGTGGTGGTGGGGGGGGGGGGGGTAAGGTCAAACCCTGTACCTGGGGCGAGGTACCCCAGTTACAGGCATAGCTACCGAATGTACAAACAAGAAACGCGCACGCACACACACACACATCACTTGTCCATCTTCTGAGGTTCATTCACTGCCATACACGTAGTTCGCTCGGCTCATAAAGGCGTCCACTTGGCGTTTGACTGCCGTCTCGAAGAAATTGGTCGCGAGCGCCGCGTGCAGCGCTGACTCGAACTCGAAATCGACCTTTAAAACACGCACAAAGCGCTTCTGTCGCGAGGGCAGCCGATGGCCTAGTGGTAGAGAATGGGCCTCAAGCGCGCACGGTCCTGGGTTCGATTCTTGATGGAGCCACTAACGAAGACTTCCTTTGCGATGATTTGCTCTTGCAGTCGCTGCCCTAAACTACAGATGGCGTTCTTCCAAATGTTTTTGGCTAGTTACGCGGCTCTAGACAGGGAAAGGCGTCATAAAGATGGATATGCTATATGGGCCATTGACGGCCTCCTAGCGTTGTCTTTAATCCAACAACAAATCGAAATTTCGCGTCGAAATTTGAAGAAATGTAAAAACCGACGCAAAGGTCGACGCGGCACTTGTCGACGCCGGCCGCCTCGAAACGCCAGGTGGTGTCGAGCCGCTTGAACGTCTCGTCCGGCACGGCGATCGACTAGACCGGGGGGTCGGCAAGGTGGCCTAGCGGTAGAGACTGGGACTCATGACCGCAAGGTCCTGGGTTCAATTCTCGAGGGACCCACTATTGAGAACTATCCCTTTCAGTGGATTTTTCTCTGGTCATCTTTGCCGTAGAACATATGTGGCGTTCTTCTTCTGTCTGTGGCGGCCCTCGTGGCCACTATGCATGCCTCAGACCGAATGGCGTCATTTGTGTGCTGGGACATGGTCGGAGCCGTCTGGACAGCTGTATGTCCTGGGCGTCCCTTGAGTTGCCGGTGTCACGTAAAATTTCTCCCCCCGTAAAAAACTTCCCCCCCGGGAAAAATTTACCGGTAAATTTCTCCCCCCTTTGTAATATTTTTTCCCCCACTCCAGGCTTCGTAAACAAGGCTTCCAATGCACGCGAGGCGTTTGAAATGCACGCGTAACACCACAAACAGTACTAGTACAGGTCTCTTTTTCTTGACTTGGCGTCGCCAGTACCGCCCCAGGCGGAAGGGTACTGGCCGCTTTTCAAGTAATCGCAAAGAGCGGAATAGAGCGCAGGATCCATCGCGAAAATCGTAAGAAGGCAGAAGTGTGCGACGAATGGGCCAAAGCGTCAAATGGGCGAATCAAATCTGCCTAAGCAGGATGAATGGGCGCCTAAGCATCTATCACAGGTAGGTATGCTTGCCTGCCACGTCGCGGTTGTCCAGTACGTGACCCTGGCCTCTGCAAGACGAGCGCATTGATTGTGCTGCGGTCCCACAACTCCAGACTACCTCCCTAACATCAATGACACGCGCTCAGTCGGTCGGCCGCGTGATCGACGCGCTCTAGCGGAGCCGTCAGGCCGGGAGTTGACGGCGCTCAGCCTGCGGCCAAAACCGTCGAGGCGCGTGTCAACGGCATGCTGCGCGCTCGTGACGAGATACAGCAACTCCTAAACTTTCGTGTCCAGACTAGCCATCGTCGTGTCGGCCGTGTCGGACGTGGCTGCCGACATCCGCGCGCCGCGCGTAACGTACTGCTTTTGTAATGTGCGGCGACACGCGACGGCTGGTGACGTACTTTGGCAGAGCGAACCCAAGTCCCCTATATAATTCGGTCCAGTTCGCCGCTCCGGTCGAGGCCAGTACTGCTCAAGATATGTTTCTGTTTTCCGTCTATGTCCCCAACAAGTGCGATTGAATTTTCTGGCTTGTCAACTGGCAGACGCCTGTGAAAAATGAACGCGCGTGACATTAGATAAAGATTCATTTGAGTAAGAACAATCCACACCAACAATTGCCGAATCGGCCGTTTGGTCCATTCGATGCTTTGGCCTATTCGTCACCTTGGCCCATTCGACGCCCAATCAGGTTTGATTTATTGTGATTATCTGTGGCGTCCATCTCAACTCTCTCTCTCTCTGATCAAGAAAGGTGATGCAGAACCCTCTGTGTCCAAAAGCCGTCCAACCGCCTTGCGTATTGACCAACTGCCGAGAAGAGACAGTAGGGGGGAAGAATGTCACGGAGGGGGGAAAAATATAACGTGCAAAATCTTCCCGGGGGGGAAGAATATACCGTTATATTTTTCCCGGGGGGAAGAATTTACCGGTAAATTTTTCCCGGGGGGGAAGAATATTAGGGAGGAAAAATTTTACGCTGCACCGGCCCGCGGAACCAACCCAACGGCAGTGACAATTCCGGCCCGTTAGGGGAGCCAGCCCCCCAGGATCGGGCTGGCTGGGTCTCATTTCGCACTAGCAGCGGTCGATTGTGACCAGAGAGAGGCCCCCGCGATCATAGAAGCGGCCCACACAACACACAACAAACTAGACCGGGGGGGGGTAGCGCAACTGTGACACCGCCCCCTCTCCCAATTCAATTCCCCTCCCTCTCCGGCATAGATCATTCAATCAACGAAACTGCTCATCGAAATTAGAGGGGGTGCTTCTCACGGCGAGCATGGGGCAGCACTCTCGTCAGAGGTCATAGAGGGGGGGGGGCTGTCCACGGCGGATTACATCGGGGGGGGGTATACGTGTATCCTCTCTGTGCCCAGCAACACCTAGGCCTCCACCATACCTACCTGTAACGGGTGTAATCGTGTCCAAGGACTCAATCGTGGGGTATGTCGGGTGTCCAGAATGAACATTTGTGCACCGATATTGCTCTAATAACCGGGTGAGTATGGTAAAAAAGGGTCAAGACATGAAACGACGCAAAATCACCATTTTCGTGATTGTGGTGAGAATGAAAAACCAGGGAAAATTTGCAGGCTCTGAGGATTGGGTTGACTTTCGAATGGGGCGGGGGAGTTACCTCCACAGACTCTGTGGAGGTGACATGTGTTCGCCCTTCTTTCCTTCTTCTCCCCTTGATCTCTCCCCCTCCTTCCCCCCTAAATCTGAACTGACAGGAGGGGAGACCCCCCTCTCCCCCCGTCTGGATCCGCTAGTGCCACAGAGCCCATACCTGTAACTGGGGGGGGGGGGCTTTACCACCCCCACTATTTTTCCAACACCCCCCAAATTCCCCAACCCCGACGCCCAGAATTTTCGCCATTTCTGAAACGACAAAAGCGAGTGAGACAAGAGACAAAAAGAGTGAATGTTGGTTTTTCAGTGCTCTTCAGTTGATATAACCATAAAACCGCTAAGTGACACTATTTAGGTTCGTGACCTCGTAACCTCTCTTGACCCGTTTTTGACTAAAAAGTGAAAAATGATCGGCTAGCTACAACCCCCATTTTTTGCTCTCCCCCAACCACCACTTGTTCTTAGGTTACAGGTATGCACAGAGCCCCCTAGGTCCGTTTTCCAGTTCCAGGCCAGGTGGACGGAACGGTTGTCGTCAGACCGCACCTGTATCTCTCGCGGCCTGTCGAGCTTTATGTCGGCGGTGTAGCGAACCAAAAAAGGCGCCGAGCCGGCTGAGATGTCGACTACGAGTCGGCGCCGACTGCGGAAGACGAGGCCGACGTGCGAGCACCAGGGCGCGAACGCCGGGTACATCTGCACGTCTGCGACGACGTCGTACATTCGTTCCGCGGAGTACCTGAAGGTACGGGAACGTCCGGAACGTGTTTTTTTTAGGTTTTGAGACCGAAGTCTCAGGAGAGAGGGAGACCGCACTGGGTCCTTGGTTACCTCTGCCCTGCACAAGACAGATCGTCTCAATGAGAACAGCGATCATGGGGCACAGTTGTTGCGCGAGCCCCTTTCCCAAGGTTGCACATTTGCGCAGGGGGTGGGGAAGGTTTCCCACTGGGGGACACCGCTCCAGTTACATGCACGCAGCCCCCCCCCCCCCACAGGATCGGGCTGACTGGGTGGTCTCAACTGGGTGACCAGGGATCATAGAGGCCCCGCGATCATAGAAGCGGGCACACCCACCCACACAAACGAACAAACACGCACGAACGCAGTTACACAGCCGACCCCAGCAGTTTGTGTTCTTTGTACACGCGAGCGAGCTGGCTGCCGACGCCGCCGCTGCCGAAGTGGGGCAGCTGCCACGTCTGTCGGACTGTCGACGCGGAAGGCAGTTGCCCGGCAAGTCGGAGGACGCCTCGTTCCATCAGGCCCATCTAACCATTTGGCACAGAATACGGAATTTGGTCGCGTCTGCGCAAGCAAACCTGGCTGGCACTGGCACTTCCCACACAATGGACTTTCTCGTGCCGTCGCTGCCCTAGATGACAGATGGCGAATCTCTGGCTATGCGGCTGTAGACGGGAAGGCGTAATGGAGGTGGCTATGCTATATGGCGCATTGATCGCCGCGAGAGGGCCCCCCTGGCCATCGCCAATATCGAGAAAATTGGCTGAAGATGCGTTTCTGCTTCCGTTTCAGTGTTCTGTGACCCAAAGACGCTTAAAAAGTGCTATTTAGGCATTGTTTTGGCACATTTTCGACCCCAAAGCACCGATTTACACGCTATTTTGGTGCGAAATCTTCCACTTCGGCCACCGCTCTTCTAAAATTTCCGATCCCGGCGGGACGGCAGGAGACACCCCACCCCCAAACCCTCAGTCACCCCCCTGGCTTTTGACCCAATCTACACCTATGGCCCCGGATACAAGTTGGGGGGGGGGTCTGCAAAACTCCGACCTTTATAATTTTGAAAGGTAGGTCGGCAAGTTTATAGACAATTTTTTTGGGGCGTGGGGCTGGACTGCACCGGCTTAGCCGACTTTGTGTTGTCCTATTACTAGCATATATAGAAACCAAACTCCTCCCATGCATGCGAGTAATCCGTCGTCAGCAGTTTCTATTTCTCTCTCTCTCTCGCTCTGGCGACGCGCACGGAACTTGCTCTCATCAATCATCTCTACCAACTTCTCGACGACTAGCCTACTGACTTGGCGCGGCGGCATTCAACATGCACAAACGAGTCAAAAAAATGCAACAAGAACAACAGGGGGGGGCGGGGGCGGCGCAACCTCTAGAGTCGGCAACCAACAACTAAGTATTCGTCAGAAGCCCACCGCGTCAGTACATTCCGCCCATGCCGCCCATTCCTCCCATGCCTCCTCCGCCACCCATGGGCGCGGGTGGGGTCTCGACTGGAATGTCCGTCACCACGCACTCGGCGGTCGACAGCAGCGACGCCACACCCGCCGCGTCTTGGAGGGCGGTGCGGACCACCTGCAAATGCGCGTGCGTGCGTGCCTGCGTGCGTGCGCGTGTGGCACAGCTTGCACGTAACCGGGTATTCACAGAACGGAGGGGGGGGGCAGGAAATGAACACCTTCGAGAGGGGGTGGGTCCCTCCGGCCCAGAAAGTCGGGGGTGGGGGGGGGGGGGGGGTGTTCAGAATAGAAACACGTCGCACAAAAATAGCGTCTTCGACAGTGGGGGGGGGGGGGGGTCCGACAACAACTCGTGTTAGGGGAGCCAGCCCCCCCCCCCCCCAAGGATCGGGCTGATTGGGTCTCAAATCTCACTAGCAGCGGTCGATTGTGACCAGAGCCCCCCCCCCAATAATAGAAGCGGCCCACACACAAAAACACAAAGAAACACAAAAACAACAACGACTGGGGGTGGCGGGGGGATGTGTCGAAAACTTGTGTACGACAGAGAGGGGGGGGGGCAGTGTACCTTGGTGGGGTCGATGATGCCCTTCTGCATGAGGTCCCCGAACTCGTCGCGGAGGGCGTCGTAGCCGAAGTTGACGTCGCCGCTGGCCAGGATCTTCTCGACGATCGCCGAAGGCTCCTGCCCAGCGTTGCGGGCGATCGTCTGGCAGGGCTGCTTGATCGCCTTGCGCACGATAGACAGGCCTGCAGGGAGGGGGGGGGGGGTAAAGCGTGAAGGACCGAATTTTGACGACGGCCAAACCGGTCTTCTGGTCGTCGTTGGCCGGCTTCACGTCGTCCAGAGCCTTGATGCAGCGCAGCAGAGCCACACCGCCGCCGGGAACCGTGCCTGGAGCAGGGTTGCGCAATTAAAAGATTTTTTTTTTAATTTTGAAAATTTTGTCTGAAGTCCAGTGGACCCTACCTTCCTCCACTGCCGCCTTAGTGGCGTTAAGCGCGTCGTTCACACGGTCCTTTTTCTCGCTGACCTCCACGTCGCTGGAGCCGCCGATCTGAGAATTTGTCGAATTTTTTTTTCGTCCTCGGTCGACATCAGCCGACGAACGGACAGACCTTGAGGACGGCGACGCCGTTGCTGAGCTTGGCGAGACGCTCGCTGAGCTTCTCCTTCTCGTACTGGGAGGTCGAGTCCTCGATCTCGGCGCGGATCTGCTCGACGCGCTTCTCCACGGCCGTCTTCTCGCCCTTGCCCTGGACAAATCCGACACATTTGTTGTTGTTGACACACGCACGCACGCACCCCCAGCATGAGGCAGTCGTCCTTGGTGATGGTGACCTCTTCGACCATGCCGAAGTCGTCTTTGGTGATGTCCTCGAGCTTGACCAGACTCGCGTCGTCGCCGAACACCTGCAGGCAGAGAAGGAATCCGTGACACTGGCGTCCGGGCAATTCTCGAGATCGTCTACCGAAAAACTACCCCCCCCCCGCCCCCTGGAAAGGAATGCGCGCTCTCATTGCCTATCCTATTCCCGCGAAGTCAACGAGTCTCTAAGCATACGGTGGCGCCGGTCGCGACGGCCATGTCCTTGAGCGTGTTCTTGCGGTTGTCGCCGAAGCCCGGCGCCTTGACGGCCACGACCTTGAGGCCGGTCTTGAGTCTGTTGATCACGAGCATCGTCAGCGCCTCGGCGTCCACGTCCTCGGCGATGATCAGCAGGGGCCGATTGTTCTGATTGGCCAGCTCGAGCGCGGGCAGCAGCTCCTGCACCCCGCTCAGCTTCTTCTCGCTCAGCAGCAGCCAGGCGTTCTCGTACTGGCACTTGGGAGCGCCGCCTGAGAACGTGATAGGAGAAACGTTGCGACAACACACGGCTCGTGTCAACAGACACGGAAAGGCCGGACCAACACACTTGGATATGCGTGGGGGAACTCTTTGACAAGGCGGACCCGACCGGTCCCCATTCTCGATGCCGACAAGGAGGGACTCTGACCCACCCCTGGACATTTTTCTAGGGCCATTGTAAAAATATTCTAGGGCCATTCGGAAGTACCGCTCCCCCCCCCCTCGCCCCCAAGAGGTGCTGATTGGGTCTGACTGAAAGCAAGAGGGAGGGGGGGGGGGTTTCAGGAGGTCGAGAAGGGAGCATGGCTCATTGCCACCCGAACAAAAGCCCGGGTGCAGCAATTTTGAGGGAAGGGGGGGGGGTCACCGTCGCAACTCTGCTCCCCCCCCGCGACTTCTGTGGAGACAACGCACCCTTGCTGGAGGGCGTGATGAAATAGGGCGAGATGTAGCCGCGGTCGAACTTCATGCCTTCGATCAGCTCGAGCTCGTCCTCCAGCGAGTGGCCGTCCTGCAGTCGAAATTGATGAAATTTTGCCTGCCGACGGACACTCAGTAACTAATTAACCTTGACAGTGATCACTCCCTCCCTGCCGACTTTCTCCATGGCGCGCGAGATGAGCTGTCCGATGCTGGCGTCGCCGTTCGCCGAGATCGTCGCGACCTGGGCGATCTCGGCGGGCGTGGTGACGTCACGGGACATCGCCTTCAGCGCCTCTATGACCGCTTCCACCGCATTCATGACGCCTTTGCGGATTTCAATGGGGTTGGCGCCCTTGCTGATGTTCTCGCAGCCCTCCAAGGCGATCGAGCGAGCCAGCACCGTGGCGCAAGTCGTACCGTCGCCCGCCTCCTCGTTGGTTTTCGACGCGACGTCCTGACGACGACGAAAATTTCGAAATTTGAAAAATTGACGAAAATTTGCTCGAGCCGCCGCCACCTGTACGAGACGCGCGCCCACGTTCTGCCACTTGTCCTTGAGCTCGATCGCCTTGGCGACCGTGACGCCGTCCTTGGTGATCTTGGGACTGCCGTAGCTCTGCTCGATGATCACGTTCCGACCCTGGGTGGCGACGGATCAATTTTTTTCTACAACTTTTTTTAAACTTCGAGCCGACTTTGGGGCCCATGGTGACGGCGACGGCGTCCGCGAGCATGTCGACACCGGCCAGCATACTGGACCGGCCGTCCGAGCCGAATTTGAGCTCTTTGGCGGCGTAGTCGCGTCTCTGACAGCCCAAACCCGCGGAAGGGGCGCGCCGACACAAGCCGCGCGCGACAGCCGAGGAAGCGCGAAGCATCTTTTCAAGTTTCTGCTGCTGCTGACGACGACGAAGCTAGCGACGAAGGATGAATGACTAGCAGAGTGATAACCTAAAACGAGAAATTCGGAAGAAACCAATGTCCCGTTGCGTCAGAATGAGTGGAGTTTCGCGACGAACGAAAAACGGCGCAGGCAACTTCTAGAACAATCGACAGTACCACTCGGAATAAACAGCTAATAAATCACATTTTACAGGGTATGACAAATTCGAATAGATGTGCATGCGAAAATGAAAGTCGTCGTTTCCAAATTGCAACATTATCTGTTTTCGACAAAAAAAACTGTAACGCGAAACACCGTACTCATATTTGTTTTGTATTTTTAATTCGGCCGATTTCTGTACGTACCGTAACCAATCCAGGCACGACCGTATCGCTTAAAATGCCCGGGTCAACTACGGTGTAACATTCTGTTGTACTTCGAAAAGACTTTCTCGTACTTTCTTTTTGCTTCTGTTGTCGTCGCCTTTGTTCGCCGAATCAAGGATGCTCCTCACTCCTCTGAGACGGGCGGTGGTGAGTTGCCGACAGACATCTGATAAAAAATTGCAAAAAGTTCTGCGATTTCTTTCTCAGACGTCGGGCGCTCTCAAGTCCTTCGCGCCCCTCTTCGACCGCGTTCTCATCGAGAAATTCAGCGCCGAAGCTCAGTCGAAGGGCGGCATTCTGATTCCGGAGAAAGCGCAGAGCAAGGTGCTCGAAGGCACCATCGTCGCCGCCGGACCCGGTGCCAGGGATGAGGTCATTCATTCGATTCGATTCGACAAAATGTGAATGTGGAACGCCGGAATGCGAATTTTGGAATTCAGGGAGGCAAGACGCTGCCCATGTCCGTGAAGGTGGGCGACCGCGTGCTGTTGCCCGAGTACGGCGGCACAAAGATCAGCTTCGGCGAGCAGGTGGTCCTGAAGAGGGGGGGGAGTGGTAAAATTTGTGTTGGGGGCAGAATATTAGCCGCGACATTTTAGGACTTCTTCATCTTCCGCGAGAGCGACATAATCGGCAAGTGGAACGCCTAAGAGGGTCCCGATCGCTTAGTGCACGGACTTTAGTTTGTTATGCCCTTCAAGTAGAGATAGGCTGTCGTTGTCAGAGTCGAAAAATCGCCTAGTCGCGTGCCGAAAATACGTGTTTTTTTCGAGCAATTTTTGTGCCGAGAAAAGAAACGTATGGGGCTCGCGCGCTCGATGATAGATAGGTTATCACTCGCGTCGCTTGTTGGTCGTTGAAAGAGTGGGAGAATTTCGGTGCGAAAAGGGAAACTGCGGAATGTTTGTACCATAGGGTGCCCACGGAAATTGGCCAGGGGATGGGTAAATCGCTCAATTTTTCGAAGGCAGGGGGTGGGTGGATAAATCGGGATTTTCGAGATGGAGTTTTCTACGTCAGAATTGCACTAAAAATGGTACTTATTCACCTCAAAATGGACCCAAAATGTGATCTAAACGCCATTTCTATGTACCTTTAATCTGCAAAGTACAAAAAGACAGCGCCCCAGGCACACCTTTTGCCATTTTTACAAGATGGCTTGAAGCTCCAGAAAATGAAAGCCAGGCGAGGGGTCATCCCGAAAGTCTTGGGATAGGGTCTTCCAGTGGAGTGGAGGGGGTGTCCCCCCCCCCATACCCCACCTTTGGGCACCAATGGTTGGACATACCTTGCCGTTGCGATGACGGCATTGGAAATACGCGTGGTCGCACACGCGTGCGGTGTCAGAGGAGGACCACCAAGGTTCCACAAAAAATCGTTTTTAATTTAAAAAAAAATAAAATTAATGCACTGCAAGCAGACAGTGTCGCGACTCGCAAACCAAACGCCAGCAACCCTATTTCCCGCGCTTGCCACCAATCGACAGACAACTATCAACCACTGACTCACTGCACAAAAACGGATCACCTTACGAGAACGTTTGTACTGGAAGGGAGGGGCCTCTGCGATTCGAGGCGACGCCTATACAGACACAGACATGACCTGTAACTTGCCCCCCCACCCCCACCCACACACCCTCCACTCATAAATCGACACCTTGGACCCTTTTTTGACCAACACTAGTCCAAGCTATGTTGACTAACAATAACCTTTCAATTCTGGATAAGCAATCTACTCCCCCCCCCTGATACGGTTACAGGACGGGCAGACATACGTGTAACCGGGTCTGGCAGCGTGGGGGGGGGGATGGCACTTTGGGGTCTCTGGATCAAAAGTGGGGGTAGCCGACCATTTGCTGACTTGTAATGCTGGTACTTTTTGGTTAACATGGGTATTAATAGCGTCTAAACAGGTGTTTTCCCCGTTTTAGACAGGGTGAAAATCCCTTCAGAAAATTCTTCGGAGGGGTGTCTGGTGGGTGCCCCCCCCCAGTTACAGGTATGCTGGCAGAGAGCGCGCATAAAAGACAATGACGACACTAGCGCGCGCGTGCGTGTGTTGCACAATTTCCAGGGGCGCAAGGAAAGACGGCTCAAAAGGGTCGCCCTGAGGCTACTTCTCACTTCTTCAACAGCAAGCTGGCCGAATTCTTCTGCTGACGAGCGAAGCCCTTCTGCATGCGCAGCGCCCGACAGCGCGCTTTCAGCTCCGCTCGACGCAGCATCTGATCGTTCTCCTTGCGCACCTGAAACGCGTCTCGTCCGTTGGCCATTGATTGTTCTGCGCCCATGGGTAGGCGGCGTCTGGCCTAGTGGTAGGGAACCGGCCTCTTGCGCGCCCGGTCCCGGGTTCGATTCTTGATGGAGCCGCTAGACCCAGGACTTCCCTCACAACACAATGGATTTTCTGGTGCCGGCGCTGCCCTAGACTACAGATGGCGTCCTTCGGGTTGGCCCTAGTCCAACAAGTGATAATGTGTGCAGGGTCTTTAAACAACACCTGCTCCTCCTCCTCGGGGGTGAAGTCGTTCTCGATGTTGAGAATCTGACGCATCTGTTCGGTCGACTTGCCCTTGAGCAGCTCCGCGACACGCTTGCAGCCACGCTCCAGTAGGGAGGCGATCCCCAGGTTGTTGGCCGCCTAGAACGCACCTGGTTTGGGTCGCGCGCTGAGTTTGGGTTTGGTTGGGTGTCTGCTCTGAGGCCAGCAGGGGGTAGGTGGGGTCAGGGGGTGTAAGGGGGTATATTCGAACTCGGGGCGAGCCCCCTTCCCCGGCCCACTATTTTTGGAGCACGATTTTGTTGGCAGGGAGGGCAACTAACGCACGAGAATGAGCTGAAAGAGCTCCTCCTGGGGCACGTCGAAGAAGTGCTCGTCCCAGGGCGGCAGTTGGCCCTGGCGACCGATCTTCTTGACGGCGCTGGGGTAGTGGGCGCACCAGCAGACGACCTTCTGCAGCGTCGACGCCGACACGTCCGACAGCGACAGCGGCTCGCCCGAGCTCGCTGAATGGAACAAGCGACGCGTGCGACGCGCGAGGAGAGGAGGTGGGCTGGCGCCTGGTGGGTGGCACATCAAGGCAACTCACACCACCGCCTCAACACCAAAGCGTGAAAATGCGTGCAAAGCAACTGCGCCATGCTTTCTGCTCCATTATAAAACCCCCTTCAGAATATAGGCCGGAAGCTCCCCCCCCCCCAAATCTTTTCATTTTTGGATACATAAAGGGTGTTTTTTTTTTAAATTATCACATTTCTTTTTTGAATAACTTTTGTTTCCTTTGTCGGATTGTTATCAAATTTGGAACACTTATACTCAAGACTTTGGAATTTTGTCTAAAAAAAGAATCGTCGAATTCGGTTGAGGATTCCGAGAGTTATGGCGCTCCAAATCAGATGTCGCTTTTTGGGCAGATTTTACACACTAAATCGTTTGAATCGTAACTGTCCCGCACTGTATGCCAAATTTCAAACGCCAAACTTTGCTTTTGGCTGGCGCAGCTCGTCCAATACGGTCGGCGCACAGTAACACGACTGAAACCGCCCCCTCTCCATCCGCCCTCCGCCACTCCATACCAACCCAACGGCCCAGGTTGTTCGCCATGTGAAATCGGCCCAAAAAGCGACATCTGATTTGGAGCGCCATAACTCTCGGAATCCTCAACCGAATTCGACGATTCTTTTTTCATACAAAATCCCAAAGCCTTGAGCATAAGTGTTCCACATTTCATAACAATCCGAAAAAGGAAGTGAAAGTTATTCAAAAAAGAAATGTGATAATTTTAAAAAAACACCCTATACATACACATTTTTGCATAAGCCCAGTGTTTATCTAAACGCCCTTGTACAATGTGTACAAAGTCAGATAATGCTTTCATTGCCCCTTTTTGACCAACAGGTTTAAATTAAGGCACTTGCCTTCGTATTCGGCGGACAGCTTTGAGGATAGGTTGACGAGCGTCTGTTCCACCTCTAAAATTTCGCCGTCGCTGCAGCGCACTCGCACCAGGTCCGCTCCGTCCCGGACTGCCGACGAAGACATAGTAAAATACAAGAAAATACAAGAAAGCGCGCTCACTCGACAATATGCACAGAAAATAAAAGGAGGTATCAGGAAAACTTGTGAAAACGTTGTACGGACACGCGAGTACAGCGAAAATAACGCCCCAAGTTGTACGTCGCTAGTTACGCCGGGCGTAACTGGAAACCTAGTTTATAAGACTGAGTACGGTTACAGTGTTGACGCGAATAAAATCTCTGCTGACAAAAAAAGCGGTTGAGAGGCTTTTGCACCTGACATTATGTAACATTTTCTGCGAAACTGTTGCCATTGTTACAAAAAATACGAGCTGAGGTAATCCAGGCGTTCTTGTCATTTCATGAATTCCACGAATAAAATGCAGACATTTTCTTGCTAGTTTTAACGTATAGCTAAAAACGCGCTGCTCTTCAGGATTTGTTCTCAAAGAACAGTCTGGTGCTGACAACGCTTGCCGTCTTGTCGGGAGTTGGGCTTGGGGGAAGATGAAAATCCAGGGGACCCCCCCCCCCCCAACCCAGTTACAGGGTTACACAGGTAGAGACTGAGAGGGTTGTTTCGATTACTGTGCAACTATGTAGTTCAAAGCCTATGTCGTGTCTCATCCGACTCTGGACACTGTAAATTCGCACGAGCTTGTTATTGTGCTGGCTAGTTGGTCCGCCCTGTGCCGCCGTTCGCAGCCGCTCGCAGACACGCACGATTACACGTAACGGATCAATGTCTTCTCATCAATATCGATAGAGCGAGTCCCGGTCTTCGGGCAGGTCGATGACGTTGCGGTGCGGCGAGTAGTACTCTCCGTTGGGGATCACCCACTTGACGCGCTTCGACTGCGGGCGGTCGTCGACCGCAATGACGCCGCAAGCTCTGCGACAGTAGCTGGCGTCGGGAGGTCGAAAGACGCGGCAGCGGACCAGGCACCGCCGGTCCGGGTCCAGGTCGCTGGGCGCAGCGTCGTCCACGGCCCACAACAGTAGCAGTGCGCCGAGCAGGACCGCCCTCGGACGAGCCATGTCCACAGTGAGTGAGGAAGGGTAGCAGCAACACGACGCTGAGATTGAAATTGGTTGTCGACGCAGCGGAATGGAAGGCCTCCTCCTCTGCTACGCACGCGCATCACGCGCGGTTTTCTCATTAGCGGGGTGGGAAAGTCCGTCCTCTGTCCCCTGATGCGCGTGCTATAGCGAAAACATTGGCCCAATTCCGGCCCTCGAGCGAGCGGGGGTTGTTCGCTTCAGGTGCGTCAGGGCATGTTCGCGTCGGCGGCGAGGCCTGTTGTCACTCTGATACCGTGAATCCTCCAAGGACCCCTCCCCCATCTCCACTTCAGTGATCCCCCATTTCCAATGAGGGCGCGTTGAAAAAAATGAACGCCCTTGGGCGGCGACGGCACGAGAAGAAATTGCACTGAAATCTTGAATTCCTTGAGCGTGACCGAGTCGAACCGTGCCCGCGGCGCGAGTGGCCGATTCTGTGCCGCTTGGACATCGTTGCCTCTTCTGAAGTCTCGGCGGCCTCTCTGAGCTCGCTCCAACTCGCGGATCCAGAAGGGGGGGGGGAGAGGGGGTCTCCCACCTCCTGTCAGCTCAGATTTAGGGGGAAGGAGGGGGGGGGGGGGGAGTTCAGGGGGAGAAGAAGGAAAGAAGGACGACCACAGGGGCAAAGTGGGCAGATTTACGTTTTCCTTGGCGCTCAAAAGCGCAAAATTTTTGCCTGTGGCGCTGTGGTTCTATCGCAACTCACTATTGTGTGTTGAAAATAGTGCAAACAAAGCAAATGCCAATGCCAGAGCCAAAAAAACCCTTGACTTTTTCGGATAAACTGCGATGAAAACATTTGACCTTCACCCCCTCTGTCATAAAAGCCTGGATCCGCTAGTGCTCGCTCCCAGTTTTGCCATAAACCTCAGCACATGATGGGTACACGCAAACGATTCACGGATGCGCACAGCGATATTACCGTAACAAGAAGGAAACGGGTACAGCACGGGTACCCTGAGACTGAGCGTAGCGGCATTCGACCGCGAGGCCGCCGAACTTGATGTACACGGTACTCATGTGACTAACTGACGCTCCCGAAAACCACCAACGTCAATCGAGTACTCCTCCGCTGACGTCAATCGCGCACGCAGTAGCATATCAGCGCGCCTGAAAAGCGCCACCGCTCCGGTGGAATGTAGCCGCATTGGCTTGTTATCGAGTCTACGCACCTAGGTCGGCAAGTTTATTTTTCTTAAGCTCTGGACCTTAGCTGTCCGCTCACAGCACTCACTCCGAGATTTCAAAGAAGAAGAAGAGAGAACCCGAACCGAAAAGAAGATGCTACTCAAAGCCCTGCTCTTGGCTGTGGCCGCTTGGCGAGCTCAAGCGGGTAGGCTTTTCAATTGGAATTCTGTTCGCATGTTCCCATGCTCGGTTTTTGTGCGTGCGTGCGTGCGTGCGTGCGTGCGTGCGTGCGTGCGTGCGTGCGTGCGTGCGTGCGTGCGTTTGTGGGCATGACATTCAGATATGTGATTTTCTTTTCTCGATTTTAATGATTTTTGTAGATTTGAGCCAGTGCGTCGAAGCTGATAACCAGCCGGGCAACTGGATGAACGGTGAGTAATTCCTGCTTAAACTGGCAGAAGAAATCAAATGGCAAAAGCAGCCTGCTGTTGCGACATTTCTGACTAGAAAAATCGATTACAAATATTTTTCACTTCTTGTTGTTTCCGTTTTCTTCGTGCAATCCATGCAAGCTTGCAAAATGCGCATGCAGTGCAGGACGCGCAAAAGTCATTGCATACGATCAGTTCGTCACAATTTAGTCGCCGTCAGCGTGCCGGTGTCCCAGAGGAACGTGTCGGTGTCGACCGCTTCGTCGCACCCGGATAACGCCGCGTTCTGCCACGGCACGAAAACGGATGACTCGTTCACCACCTACTCCTACAAGGCCTACACTCAGCCGTCGCACTGCAAAGTGCCGCAGCTCAAGACCGAGGGTGAGTGGGTTCGGTTTGATTTAAAGGCGTCTCTAGCAGCTCCCAGCTACATGTACTTCGATGCACTGAACGCACCGGTTTAGCCATCAAGCGGAGTCTCGAGCTGGGGACCGTGCAGCAATTGCTGGCCGGATTGCGACACAAGAGCAGCTCCCTGCAAGCGCGACTCCCAATTGAGCCGTGCGCGGTGCCCCATCCTGGAGAGTGTTCTTGAAGGATCGCAATAGAGCCCGCATAGTGATACCCACATAGTGGCATAGCAAGGCATATAAACGAGCCGGAATTGCTCGCATGGATGGGTAAAATGTACCTAGCTTGAGAAGAGCACACCTTCGGCAGCTGCCCTTGGGAGACAATTTTCTGCCGACAGTAAGCCGTATGAGCATGCCGGTCGTGATAGAGATTGGACGGCAACTCACTAGCGGATCCAGGATTTTCTGACAGAGGGGGGAGAAGGTAAATTTTTTTCAACGCACAAACTACACTACTATGCAATAGACAAAACTGACGGGATTTTTTAGTTCCTTTACGAATTTTAAACGCGAGTTGTAAGAGAACCACAGCGCCGCAGGCGAAAATTTTGAGCTTTTGAGTGCCTAAATCCAAGGAAAACGTAAAAATCTGCCTATTTCCCCCTTGTGCTCGCCCTTCTTTCCTGCTTCTCCCCCTGATCTCTCCCCCTCCCTCCCCCCCAAATCTGAGCTGACAGGAGGGGGAGACCCCCGTCTCCCCCCCCGTCTGGATCCGCTAGTGCGGCAACTGTACATGTAAAGTGTATGTACGTACAATGTGCATGCATCGCGGCATAGGTGTAACTGGGTAGGGTGTAGGTAGGGTTCACCCCCCCTCAGCTTCGGTCAATCCTGCAAGAAAAGTAGGACCACCCCCCCAGCTTTAGTCAATCCTGCACTGACTGCAGGTTACCCCTATGGCTGAATTGTGTTTCTCATACTTCCCAAGGTGTTTTTCAGGCCTGTGAGCAGCATTTATTGTCCAAATGTCAAAAATTTTGCCTGCGGCGCTGTTTTTTGCTCCAACTGACCATTTTTGGTGTCACTGAAGCGCGTTTTTGGCCAAAAATTCACAATTTTTTGCCTGCGGCGCTGTGTTTTCAGCATTCACGAAACATTTTCTAGGTCATTATTGAGGCTGGAAAAAGAGAAATTGGATCAAATTTGGCCGTGCAGGTCACCCCCAGCGACTTTTGAAAAATCCCAGATTCACCCCCCCTCAGCTCCGATGGCCAGTTACACCTCTGCATCGCGGTACCAAGGCACTATTCAAATGGGGGTGGGGACAGCTGCGTTGAAGAGGGAACTCCGCCAAAGGTTTTACAATGGAATTCCTAAAACAGGCAAGCGGCACTTTTAGAGGACCAGTTGGCGTTTATCTGCCCCGTGAAGAGTCTGCGCAGACTGGCGATGAGGGCGCACCAGTTCTCGGACACCCCCCAGGAGTTCGTGGCCACTCTGAGGCTGCTCACCAACGAGCGGTTCCACTTCTCCTACACCAAGTTCCAGGACCACGTCGAGTTCGAGCTCGGCGTCCAAGGCCTCATCACCGACCCCACCGTCTGCGTCATGCTCTTCAGCAACCAGCTACCGAAAGGACGCAAAATTGTATGACGATGCCGCCTGCCCCCCCCCCCCCCCGGAGGGTGGCTTGTGTATGACCTTTAGTTGGCGGAGGAGGGCTGGCTATTCTTTCTGCATGAACGCGAGAACGGGGATTGCGTCAAATAAAACAGTTTTTTTTATGATCACCACAAATTCCTTCACTTGGCCTACTGAGTAATGATTTTCATTCATTTATGAACGGTTTCTCGAGTTTCATTCGTTTCAGTTTCTGAACGCTGTGCTGGTGGCCGCTCGAGTCCAAACCGCCAGCGGGGGACGAGGAAATAGCGGCGGCGTGCATGACCTGCGAGCCAAGACACCGCGATACACTCCGCCAAACATAGCTGCTGCTAAAGATGTAATGCGCAGTCACTCTAGTACATACCCTTCGTATCTAGTGCATACAATACAAGGTACAGACAGATACCGTAAATCCTCCAATAGAAGCCCCCTCCAATAGTGCCTCCCCCTCCAATAGTGCCCCCGGGTATGGCAAGGTTGAAAAAATTGAGCCTCCCCCCTCCAATAGTGCCCCGGGGGTAAGGGGTATGTTGTGCCATGTGCCTTTATGGGTAAAAATATAGTGGTAGGTACATTTACACCGTGTATACACACTACTGCTAGCCAATAATAGTACGTTTCAGCAACTATTAACGGTAAATAAACCATTAAATGCGGCAAAAGTGATCAAAATCACCGAAAAATCGGCAATTTTGACAGCGAAACTAGTATTACCATTCAAAATTTTTAGGTTGAAATAATAGAAGCCCCCCTCCAATAGTGCCCCCGGGTAAGGAGAGGTTGAAAAAATAGTGCCCCGGGGGCACTATTGGAGGATTTACGGTATGTACCTAAGAAATATAAAGAAAATTAAAAGGTATCTAAGTACATACGTACCATGTGGTTTCAATTAAAACTATTCCAATGTACCTTTCTGCCAACATTGCTGTCGCTGCCCCAGATTACAGACGGCGTTCTTCCATGCGGCTCTAGTCGGGAAGGCGTCATGGAGATGGGTTATGCTACAATGTATATGGGCCATATTGACGGCCTCCTAGCGTTCCCTCTAATCCAACAAGTACAACAACAGCCTCTAACTGCAGCTGCCAGCGGACTTGCTCTCCGAGCTGCGAGAGGCTGCGGCGCTGGCCGAGGGTCCAGAGGAGCTGCCCGAATGGCTGCGGTCCTTCACCAGCTTCAACTTCTACCTGCACCGGCTGTCAAAGCCCAAGATCGAGCTGGAGCCCGTGCATGTGTCGGGGGAGCTGCGCTACCTCAAGAACGTCCTTCTCAGTTCCGACGTTGTGAGGAGTAAACCGGGCCAAGACCAGCCGACGCCAATGGACAACAACACCATTCCCAGCTCCACAACCGTCCTCTCGGCGCCCAGCTTCCGATGCTCTGAGACCTATCCTCTTGGTGCGTGCCCTCTCTGCATGGGCTGGGCAGTGCAGTGCACTTCCTGAAAGGTTAAAGGCATTTTCATTTCTGGCTTGTGTGCAGGTGGCTTGACCCAGCTGACCAGTGACCTAGAGCGGGAGCTCAGGTCTGCACCCGTGGTGGAGGACTATGAATGCAGACTTGGTGAGTGTTGCCCTTCCCTTCACTTGACATTACGCACGACGCAATAGAGAACAGACCCTGGTAGAGTACATATGTAACTTCTCCTCAAACACTTGAGCCAATTCAGTATCAGACGCCCAACACTAGTAGACTGTCAGGTCAATTCGAGCAGTGAATTCACACGCAGTCGATCCAGATTATGGAAACAGACGCACAAAAATCCTTGTTGCAACAGCTCAGTTGTCGTGATCGTTCAGAATCTCAGTTCGCCCCGCTGTTCTGCGAAGACATGGGCCTGCGCCGCTTCATGGAAGAGGACTTCTACGAACACGAGAGCGCCTCGGTGGGTTGGCGTCATTCTTTCCCTCCGTGCCCCCCCCCCCCCCCTCCCCGCGCCCCATACAGCCTGATAGATACATGTACGCCACTGACCGGGTGGGAAGGAGGTGCAAGAAAGCTGCGCTGACTGGCTCGTCGCAAACCCCGGCCACGGGCAGCGTATGGCCTAGTGGAAGAGAATCGGCCTCTTGCGCGCACGGTTCTGGGTTCGATTCTTGATGGAGCTCTAGACGGGAACGCGTCATGGAAATGATATGCATATGATGGGCCATGACGGCCTCCTAGAGTTGCCCCAAAATTCAACAACAGCAACGACAACCGGAGTATGGCGACGGCAGGCTGGAGTCGCGACGTTGCGTTCAGCTGACGACGGAGCGGGCGCACCGGCTGATGAAGGAGCGTTTCGGCGCCGACCACCACTACATGGTGACGAGCGGCCTGGGCTCGCCGGTGATCAAGGCGTTGGCGGGCCTGCCCTTCTACCACGACCCCCACTACTGCCTCGTGGCGCTCGAGTACATCAAGGAGCCGCTGCCCTACCCCCTCCTCGGCCAGTACTTCGAGGCGTCGAAGCTCAAGAAGCTGTAGAATGAACGAAGGTGATGCAGGGACACGTGTGACATTCGCTTAATCGAGTGAATTGGAAAAGGATGAACGTTTCTTGAGCCACAGACGCTGTTTTGCGTGAGCGAGCGTTTTGGGTATTGTCTACGACCTTTTCGTCTAGGTGCGTGCGTGCGTGCGTGCGTGCGTGCGTGCGTGCGTGCGTGCGTGCGTGCGTGCGTGCGTGCGTGCGTGCGTGCGTGCGTGCGTGCGTGCGTGCGTGCGTGCCTGCGTGCGTGCCTGCGTGCCTGCGTGCGTGCCTGCGTGCGTGCGTGCGTGCCTGCGTACGTGCGTCGGCTGTAGCTGTAGCGGTCGCTAAGGGGATCCGGCTCAGATGAGGTCGGCTTCAGAGTCGGAGTCGTCGATCGGACCCATTATACTTGTAAATCGGGCCTTAAGGCTTACATAATTGAAAACTCGGCTGCAGTGCTTCTCTTTGCGCGTCTTATGTAGGTGCTCATGCGTGCTCGTTAATGGCCTGTGCGAGCAGTGCATCCATAAATGGAAAGAACGCCACCTGAAGCGCGCACGGCGACTACTAAACGTCTCTCACACGTATTCGTATCGATTTACTTTGTATGTACCTTGAAAACCTCGGCTGGACTTCGAACGAAGCAGCGCAGCGCACGTCGACAACAGCAGCTCGGATGAATTCCACTCAAGCCGCAGAATTCTCCTACTCCACGTCCTTCGCCGAAGACGCCATCAGCAGCGACGCGCTGCCCTGGGAGCGTCGTCTGCTCTACTCGGCCGTGAGCCTGCTGGCGGGAGGGCTGCGCGTGCTCGGGAACGGCTGCTCGGGCGTGCTGGTGCAGCGCATCCCCACAACCAGAGGCACGCCCTTCTCCCTGCTCAGCTCCTATATGGCCGTCGCCGACTGCGTCAGCTCCGCGCTCATCGCCTTCTGTGTGCCGCCGCTCACCTACGCGTGCGCTTCTCTTTCTTTCACAGCCATTTAAACTATCTAATGTAACTAAACTATTTCATAAATGTCAATATTTAGTTAGCCTAGTTTCGCTTTAAACCTGGTTTTTGAGGTCACCACACAGCATAAAGCCGCACGAAAGATCACGGATTGGGTCAATGTCCCAATGTTGCTCTGCATCCGCGACCCGCGAAGTAATGTGGGTCGCCCACCTGGGTGCCGCATTTCGGGCCGAAGCCCGGAGCGGCCCGACACCGAAGCCATGTGGCGTTGGTCTCTTGCGCGTCCCCCGTGCCGTGTGCGTGTGCGCGTTTGTTTGGTTTTGGCTGTTTGTCACGATGTGGTTTTCATACGTACTTGCCTTGTCAGCAAGCGAGGACGGTGCTTGTGCTTCAAGGCAACGCATCACAGCATTTGGGCTGCAGATTTGTGGTGTTGGTCATGTGATACGAGAATGTCGAACCACGACCCTAGTCGTAGTGGCAAGCAGCGATTGAATATATTTACGCAGAAAATTGCTTGTGTGTGTGTTGCCCACTCAGCTCTTCAGCGTCGGCCGTGGAGTTGGAACAATAGTCCTAGTGATGGCTTGGGGACCGTAGGTTCAATGCAGTGCAGGCAGGATGGGTTGCTCGCTGGTCAGACGTCGTTTTCAAAGAGGTCGTGACTGGGCCAGCGGCCATCGATCGCGTCCCGAATTTGATACGCGAGCCCGACAATGTCAAACTGTCCTGCGAGAAAAGAGCTGCTGGACATGAAAGCGACCTTGACGCCGTCGACCGTGCCTCGGCCCACAAACGCCTGAACGCAAGCAGTTTCACGCGCATGTAGGCGTGGCCTGAGAACTACAGTAGTACAAGTGATAGACTTACGTATGTAACCACCGCCGTTGCCACCGTGCCAGATGCCGTTCCATTTGCGTCTTCTTGGGAAGGTCAAAAAGATATCTTTGTGCCAGCCCAATGCGTAAGAACTTTCGGAGAAAGCTGAAAACGGGTAGCGTGTGACCTAGTGGTAGAGAATCGGCCTCTTGCACGCACGGAACTGAGTTCGATTCATGATGGATTTTCTCGTGCTAGATTACAGGTGTCGTTCTTTCGAACGTCTTTGGCTAATAATTCGGCTTTAGACGGGAAGACGTCGTAGAGATGGCTACGCTACACATGTTGGCCATTGACGGCCTCTTGGCGCTGCCCCTACTCCAACAACAACAGCAACATGGGCCGTCACTTAATGATGACGACGTCAGAATTAAAGCAAAAGAATAAAAATAAAAGAGAATCCAACGTTTGGCGGGAAAGGTGCCATGCTTTAGAGTGTATTCAGTTGGCCCTGTCATTCGTTCGAGCGAGGCAGAGCTCAGAATGTCCGGATGCTTGGCATTCTCTCCGTCCACGTGAACCTGAAGAGTAGCGCAAAGATTAGGTGCTGTAGTTAAGTAGGTAGCATTGGGTGAGACAACTTTTGTACATACCTAAGTGCCTATGCGTACGAATAATGGCACAGAGAAGAAAGTAGTCCCCGATGAAGGCACCGGGTTTTTTCGCCACGCGTCAGCGCGGCGAGTTCATATACGGACGGAAAAATTCGTAATGGTCTGTCTGTCCGTCCGTCCGTTCGTCCGTTCGTCTGTCCGTCCGTTACCGACCGGTTCTCCTTTATGGCTTGACGGATCGAGCCGAATTTTTTTGAGCATTTTTAGGACCAATTTGGAGATACACTTTAGTAGAGTTATTTTAAAAAAAACTTTAGCATTCTTTTTCCGACCACACTCTACTTTGCGCGTTTATTGGAAAGAGGGGGGGGGGCGATCATTGAAGGGGGCATTCTCTGGAGGATATACATAGGTACAGGTAGAACCCATACCAAGAATCGCAGCAGATCGTGACTGGTCAACAACCATCCTCCAGCAGGAAAAGACCTTGATGGCTCCAGCCAGGAGTAAGGGTCAGCAAACGCGTTCATGGTTGAATGCCGACTAACTTCATTGGGATGGCGCGTTTTCCATTCACCCGTGACCATTCCATACCTGAAGTCACGTCATTCCGTCACAGGTCACGTCGCAGGTCAGACAAACCGATTGCCAATGCCAACGGGTTTGAACACCAGTTCTTCTACCACCTTGTAGTAAGGCAGATGAGTGTATTGTTGAATGATAAAGGCCATGAGAGCGTAGTTGAAGTTGCTGTAGGCGAAGAAACCGTCGACAGGTCCTTTGGGGGGATGGTCAGAGATGATTTTGACGACGAATTCGTCAAAGGACAGCCCCTCGTATTCGTAGTGAACCACTCCGTAATCGGGGGGTCTGCCCCAGCCGCCCGTATGACTCAGCAAGTGGTGCAGCCTTATGTCGAGCATGTCTTTTGAGTAAGGAGGATTGCCATATCTGCAATGCCGGATCAATACCATGTCACCAACTGTATTCAATTGAATTGCAATCAATTTCCACATACCGTAAACGATATAATTAGCCCTCCTACAATTAGCCCCCCCCTATAATTATACACCCTCCCAAGACCACTTCGAGTTTATGGGCCCCCCTCCCTATAATTACGCCCCCTCCCTAAATGGACCATCGTTTGAAAGGTAACATTTTCCATGTCTGGGTGTATGTATGGTCGCGTATGTGTGTACATGTATGTGCATGTGAGACTGTGTGAGAGTGTGTTAGAGTGTACCAACATGTGTGCACAGCGTCTTTTTCCCTTAAAAATCGCCTCCACGCGCCTTTCCGCCCACAATGCTTTCCACACATCGACACTTTCAGTTAATAAGCCCCCTTATAATTAGCCCCCCCCCCCTTATAATTATACACCCTCCTAGAGCTCGAACGAAACAAGTAGCCCCCGGGGGGTAATTATAGGGTTTGCGGTAGGTACCTTTCTCCCAGTACACCATCTGGGCCGAACACAGGTGTGTCAATTGCTGGCAGAATGCCAAGTTCAATTAGTCGAAAGACTGTCGTGGATGCCAGCGTTTTTCCCGTACTGAGTCCAGCGAAAAAGTTGGTGTAGCTATAGGAGTGTATTCAGTGACGTTTTGTCTATTTTTGTAGTTTTTTTATGGATGACGTTGAGCCGTTGAATCGCATCAAAAAACATATCTGCATATGTGGAACACGCTCTGGAGAGATGCGCGCAGTACATATATATATATACAACTGAATACATTCCTAATTGGTTCTTGGGTCCTAAAGTCCTTTTCTCCATACGCAGCAGAGAATTTCATCTCTTCTCCAATGGCAATTGAAATTGTGAAGCCAGGGATAAAAAAGGTTCTCAGAAAGTTCTGCACCGCTTGATCGATGGCTTCCAGGTCTTTTGATTTAAACCCCACCTGCACTCCGGGAAAATACGATACGGGTGCTAGAAAAAATATGATTCCTGCGTGATCAGTAAATAGCATGTGGTAATACTACAAGGTGTGACCTTTTTTCTCGGACCATAGGGCTGGCAAAATTGGATAAGCGTTGGTGAAGCCGGTCCACAGCACATAGTAGTGGAACTGATTTGATTTCGACGGAACAACACTGACCGACGCAAGCTTTTGATTCATTTCAAACTTTTCTTGCACCATTTTGTTGACCTGCGCAATTGAGGTTGACTTTGTAATGGAGCTTGTGTGCGCTCCCGCATTAGGCACCCAAATACCGGCGCAGTAAATGGCATCCGAGTATTTCCCGCCATAAACTTTGAATTTTGCAGCGATGTAACCATTCTGTAGGTATTCACTGTTTTGGCGCAAGCATTCTTCCAGATTGACTTTGTAACGAAATTTTAGGCTCTTTGAATAGAGGCCTAAACAATAATAGAAACTATTTCTAAAAATTCAAAATTCAATCATACAAGACCGGGTGTCTGCCACGTGGTGACGTGACGCAGATTGGCTTCGCAGTCGTAGTATCCATTAATGTCAGTGAGCGTGTAGCCCAGCGATTGGGGCACTGTGCGTGGAGAGCCGAATTGCACCATGGACCTTCCATGCCGGTTTTGCACGTAGTACGATAGAAACTGACCGTCCAACTGCAAAGGCGAATTTGTTGTGAAACGACACTAAGCAACATGCTTGCGTGCGTGTGTGTGCGTGCGTGCGTGCGTGCGTGCGTGCCGTTCATATACCGGAACATATACCGGATGAACTTCGGTCAGCAGCCATCCCTGTTCTTCCATCTGCTGCGCTCTATCTACCAACTCTGCTTCGGTTCGAGTGTTGTTAAACACGTCGATTATTAAGCGATGCTGGAACTGCCTGTATCTTGCGGTCCCAACACGAAATCTGTCCTTTTGAAACACTCCCACTATCCTCGTTTCGCCACTTTCAGAGGTTGCCGCTGACAAACTGCGCAGCTGTGTCGAGGAAAGATACGTCATAGTGGTGACCAGCTAAAACGGCAATGCAATGCTAGAAGGGCTCATCAGCTCATCAAAAACGCACGCACGCACGCACGCACGCACGCACGCACGCACGCACGCACGCACGCACGCACGCACGCACGCACGCACGCACGCACGCACGCACGCACGCACGCACGCACGCACGCACGCACGCACGCACGCACGCACGCACGCACGCACGCACGCACGCACGCACGCACCCACGCACGCACGCACGCACGCACGCACGCACGCACGCACGCACGCACACATGTTTCGTTTGTTCATTTGTCTACGCACGGTGTGCAGCAATACATGTCCTCTAGAGATGTGTCAATTATGATAGTGGCTGACTATGAGTGGGGCTTAGAGTTTATAGAGTTTACGCTCAACCCACGTCTATTTCCTTACGTAAAAGCATGTACACAGGTACCTACGTACACTTCTAAAGCTCTCGGCGTTGTTGGCTTCGGCGAGCTGAAACTCGGGCCGAATGTCCGGCGGCTTCGGCAGTGGCAGTTGCGCCGCGGTCATCTTCGCTGCGACGCAGACGACGATGACCGCAGTAGCGAGTTGCTTTGTTGCGGAGCAGAACCGCATCTTTGCCTTGTTCACAATTCAGTTAAACAACAACGCAGCCGTGGCAACTGGGAACGCACTTCAGGGTTTTCTTCTGACTAGGCGTACAATGTATATGTGTCCCCAAAATGCTAGCTTGGACGGCATGCTCTTCCCTTTATCCCTTCTACAAGCAAAGGCGGCTGATAAAACACGTTTTCACCTCTGTGCCCTTTGAGCACACAGTGAGTCACAAAGAGGTGGAATGCGGGCGGCATTAGACACTGAATGAGCGGCGACTTGTGTCTCGTGAACTTTTTGAAATTTGATCGCCTGTTATTTTTGGTTTCTGAACAGATTTAGGCACTCACACTGGTGGAGCCAGGATTTTCTGACAGGAGGGGGGCAAGGCCACTATATGTTTCCACAGAAAATTCTACGTATTGGAGATCCATATTTCGCGCGTTTGGCGCAGCAGCCTTGTTTGTTGAATTTTGAGGCATTTGAAAAAAGCAGTTGCGCTGCAGGCACAAATTTTTGCATTGCTACGTTGCTAATGCAAAAACTTGTGATTTTTTGGCGCCGCAGGCGCAACAAAACTTCAATGCTAACTGCCGCATCTCCAAATCTCGAAGAATTTTTCATTAATAGCGTCCAAAAGCATGCGCCGCAGGCGAACATTTTGGGTTTTCAACGTTTTTCTGAGCATTTTTTAATCCGATTTGGTTACATTTGGTCTGCTTGCATCCCTTACGCCCCCTTACGTGCCTTGGACAAGGAAGACCTTCCGCCTTGCCCTACTTTAGATGGGCGCCTCCCATAAAAAAACAGATCCCGTCGTCCAAACGCAGTCGTGCACCCACACACTACAGCGCCGCAGGCAAAAATTTTCCGCTCAGGGGGTGCGTTACTATAAGGGAATCAGCGGCTCAGACCCAATTTGCGGCCCCATCGACTCGGCACAAGTTTCCATGTCGGAGGACACAGTTTCCGGAAACCGTGACCGTCGCGGCCGTGTCGGATGACACAGTTTCCGGAACCCATGCAGTGACCTATTTCTGGCTCAAGCGTGTCGGACGTGTCGGACGACACAATTTCCGGAAACCATGACCGTCGCGGTCGTGTCGGACGACACAGTTTCCGGAAACCATGACCGTCGCGGCCGTGTCGGACGACACAGTTTCCGGAAACCATGCAGTGACCTATTTCTGGCTCAATCGTGTCGGACGTGTCGGACGACACAATTTCCGGAAACCATGACTGTCGCGGTCGTGTCGGACGACACAGTTTCCGGAAACCATGACCGTCGCGGCCGTGTCCGACGACACAGTTTCCGGAAACCATGCAGTGACCTATTTCTGGCTCAAGCGTGTCGGACGTGTCGGACGACACAATTTCCGGAAACCATGACCGTCGCGGCCGTGTCGGACGACACAGTTTCCGGAAACCATGACCACCGCACGCGTGTCGGACGACACAATTTCCGGAAACCATGACCGTCGCGGTCGTGTCGGACGACACAGTTTCCGGAAACCATGACCGTCGCGGCCGTGTCGGACCACACAGTTTCCGGAAACCATGCAGTGACCTATTTCTGGCTCAAGCGTGTCGGTCGTGTCGGACGACACAATTTCCGGAAACCATGACCGTCGCGGCCGTGTCGGACGACACAGTTTCCGGAAACCATGACCGTCGCGGCCGTGTCGGACGACACAGTTTCTGGAAACCATGACCGCCGCACGCGTGTCGGACGACACAATTTCCGGAAACCATGTCCCTGTTGTGTGTGTCGTATGAGTTCGGACGGCACACCGACGCAAGTGGCAGCCTGTTCTGTGGGTATGTGCGTTTCTGTGCGTGCGTGCGTGCGTGCGTGCGTGCGTGCGTGCGTGCGTGCGTGCGTGCGTGCGTGCGTGCCGGCCGACCCGCTGACGGGAACACAATGGCGGTGAGCGGCGCATCGCTAGGCGCCGCTCGCGCCGCCAACAACCACCAACGGAAGTGTCACGCTAATTACTCACAAGCAGGCATAGTACCTATCAGACAGAGTGCGCTACTCGCCTGCTTGCCTCTTTTCAGATTTGTGGTCAACGGAAGTGGGGCGCCGTAACCCCGCCCATCCCGAGCAGTTGGCCAGCGCCGTACGCACTCTAGAGCCGGCGATGTACGTATGTACTACTGTTCCCATGTAATAGTGGTGGAGCAGAATTTTATTTCCTTATAACTATCGCGGTGCTTAATGGATCGCTTCAAAAATTTAATCACAGATGCGGAGTGTCAACACAAAGAAAGTCACCAATTTTGCCCGCAATCGGCTCAAAGAATCGCGCTCAAAAAATGTTTGATTTTTTTTGGAATTTCAAATACGTGTCTCACTTCTGAACTAGATTTGCGATTGACCCAGCTCCGCCAAACTTTGAGCGGATGTGTGCTGCAAATTGCCCAAACGTTCTGCAATCTTCGATTAAATGTCGACTGTGCAGACCGACACTTACCAGCTGTCTCACCATTCTTGCTGCCAGCTGCAGCACCTATCCGTGTTGTGCCGAGCTTGTGCCGTTCATCGACTCTTGGGTTTGTTCAATTTTGTGGAAATCTTGCAGCACGTTTGGGCACATCGTGAGTTACTGTTGTTCAAAGGTGTGTGTGCGTGTGGGTGTGTGTGTGTGTGTGTGTGTGTGTGTCTGTGTGTGCGCGTGCGTGCGTGCGTGCGTGCGTGCGTGCGTGCGCGCGCGCGTGCCGGCCGACCCGCTGACGAGAGCACAATGCTGCTGAGCGGCGGATGCCTAGGCGCCGCTCGCGCCGTCGAGAACCACCAACGGAAGTGCCAGGCTAATTACTCACAAGCAGACATAGTATCAGACAGAGTGCGCTACGCGACTGCTTGCCTCTTTTCAGATTTGTGGTCAACGGAATTGGGGGGTGGGGGCTCAACCCCGCCCATCCGTAGCAGTTCGCCAGCGCCGTGTCTCACTTCTGCACTAGATTTGCGATTGACCGAACTCCGCCAAACTTTGAGCGAATGTGCGCTGGGGAATGCCCAACAAACGTTCTGCAATCTTTGATTAAAAGTCGACTGTACAGACCGACACTTACCAGCTGTCTCACCATTCTTGCTGCCAGCTGCCAGCAGCTGCGCGTGTAGTGCCGAGCTTGTGCCGTTCATCGACTGTTGGGTTTGTTCAATTTTGTGCAAATCTTGGAGCACGTTTGGGCATATCATGAGTTACTGTTGTTCAAAGGTGTGTGTGGGTGTGGGTGTGTGTGTGTGTGTGTGTGTGTGTGTGTGTGCGTGCGTGCGTGCGTGCGTGCGTGCGTGCGTGCGTGCGTGCGTGCGTGCGTGCGTGCGTGCGTGCGTGGTCGCGTGGGTGTGTGTGTGTGTGTGTGTGTGTGTGTGTGTGTGTGTGTGTGTGTGTGTGTGTGTGTGTGTGTGTGGTGTGTGTGTGTGTGTGTCTGTGTCTGTGTCTGTGTCTGTGTCTGTGTCTGTGTCTGTGTCTGTGTCTGTGTATGTGTCTGTGTCTGTGTATGTGTCCATCCGTGGGGATGGGGTATCCCATCCTATTGTGTGTACCTATGTGCAGTGTCTGTCTCCCTCGTACTCACAAAGTATCTTAATGACTCAACGCCGCCAACAAAGGGCAATCAGGCCAACAAAATCGCAAGGACTAGTGGGTTTGCCACTTACGTCAACTGACAACTTCGCGAAAAGCCAGTTAAGCCACCCGCGCGGCACAACACGCGACGAAACGAAAATCCGCGGACGCGATGCAGTTATGCTGCATTTTTAACAGAGCCAAAAAAAGACGCAACAATGGGCAGAATGGGCTCTTGGTGGGTGTGCCTAATCTCCATCAAGCAAGGTCGCGCAACACGGTGTCTGGGGACGCGGTGGGGAAGAGAGCGGTTCGTGCGGCAACGTTTCTTCAAAAGCGTGGCGTGTGTGCCGCACGGCGCTTTTGACTTTCACTTCTTGCGAGGCCTGCGTTGTATTCTTATATTTATTAACGTCCGACGAATTCGTTCTACTGTCAGACACCCATACAGTAACCGGATCAGGAAGAGTGGGGAGGGGCCGGGGGCTCAATCGCCAAACTGTGCGAAGGGACAGCTGCGTGTGTGGAGCACGGGAGGGGGGGGGGGGATTGGGGCCTGGATTATACTGCGTCAACTGATTTACATCGAAAGAACGCGTCACAGTGCAAACAACTTGTAAAGAAGCATAGACACTAGGGATGAGCATGGGCCTGAAGATCTCGGCCCAGCCCGGCCCACCAGATAGTCCGGCCCATCCCGGCCCAGCCCACGCGTCAAAAACCAGGCCCAGGCCCGGCCCGGCCCATCCAACTGCTCAAATTCCAGGCCCGGCCCGGCCCGGCCCATCCCAAGAAATAAGTACAGTGGTGCACTAAAATAAGTTGTACATGTACGTACGCCAGTTCGCGTTTTTTCACTACACATACACAGAGAATGGCGCTTCTGGCTTTACAGCTTCCAACCATTTTTTGGCCTCAAGATTGACCGTGTTTGTCAATTGAAGTTGGCCGCTCACAAAGGGTTTGTTGAGAAAAAAAAGGCGCTGCCCATGTCTGATGTATTATCTATCGTCGCCAAGCCAGTGATGTAGAGGCGGCGCCTGGAGGGCGCCGAGCTGGCAGTCGTCACGAGCGCCTTGCTCGCGATGGACGTGAGGCTGGGCTAGCGCCAGATGCTCATGCCTTTTAGTACTACGTCGTCGTCGTCGCTTCACGTCTGTTGTCTGCTCGTCTGTGCCTCACGGTCTAAGGGCCGTGACGACAACGAAAACGGCAACGGCGACGACGACGGCAACGTCGCGACCAACGCGCTAGATTAACAGTGAGACGACGCCGTCACGACGAACTTTTAGGCGCACTCGCGTCCTTAATGCCTCCTTTCTGCTGAATAGTCGCCGTTACTTACAATATGCATAACATACAATGTAGATTCCTATGTTTCAGCCAGGAACGTCCGGCCCGGCCCGGCCCGGCCCACACCCCCAAAACGCAGGCCCGGCCCGGCCCGGCCCACAGGATGGGCCTGGGATTCCGGCCCAGCCCGGCCCATGGGCCGGGCTGGGCCGGGCCGGGCCGGGCCGGGCCGGCCCAGCCCATGCTCATCCCTAATAGACACAGAGAGGAACGCACTGAAGGCAAATGTAGTACTCGCGTAAACGGACTGAGACGGGGGGGGGGGCGGCTAAATGGCCATTCTGGACTTATAGTGCTACTTTTTGTGAAAAATCGACATAAATAGCGTCTACAGCGTTATGTAGCATTTGATACATGCGTCCGCTCGGCAGCACAGACCGTAAGGCAGGGGACGCAACGGAATGGTGGCCTGTGTTTTGACTTTAACTCGTTGACGAAACGCATGTATTCAGCCACCGTACGCACAGCGCTACGTGAGTTTTGACGGTGAACGGCCCTCCCCCGCTATATTCTTCGAGGTACCACACAATGGCTGCATAAAAGCTCCCCAAAACACTGACGAGCCCTTCTCACCATGTGTAACAGGATGACAGTAGTTAAATGTTGTTTTGTTTCTGCCTTCTCCAGTGTATCCTCACGTTCAACAGAGAGAGACGGAGTGTAGTTCAGATGCTATGTATATCGTCATTTTTACGAAACTAACGAAGTACCGTAATTCTTCCAACACTGCCCCAAGGACACCACTGTTTAAATGTCTATAAAGCGGGCCGGAGTAGTAATTTCGTCAGATTTTCGATCAATTTTCCACCAACAGTTAGCGTTTGATTGTGGGGCGAATTTAAAGTTGACCTTCCCTGCCGGACACTTTTGACGGGGGTGGGGGTTCTATTGGAACATTTACCCTGTACTGAAGAACTACCACTATAACTGGAACAATTCGCAGCTACGCTCGACGACGCCCTTTTTGTTCCAGGCTCTCTCCCCCCCCCCCCTTTTCATCCATCCTCCGCGTCGCGCCTTGCGGCACTCTTTACTCATCAGCGGAGGCGCGACCGCCCATACAACAACCTGCCGAGCAGAACATGAGCACAAGAGGAACACTGAGAGACTGTAGTAGGACGAGGACAAGGAAAAGCATCTGGCCGAGCGTCTAGGTCACTGCAGCCTGGCCTATGACACGCTGCTCAGTAGACCGTCTCGATGGCGCTGGTCATCTACTGTGGCTGACACGTGTTGCAACCTGCGCTTCCCCCTAGCACACATCTGAAAACCGGCAAGCAGGGGTGTAGCGCAGCGTCTCTGCCGCTGTGTGTGCTTGTGCGTGATTAGCCTGGCAGTTCCGTCGGTGGTTCTCGGAGGCGCCAGCGGCGCCTAGCGATGCGCCGCTCACGGCCATTGTGTTCCCGCCAGCGGGTGGACCGGCACGCACGGACGCACGGACGCACGCACGCAGACACGCGGGCACGCACGCACGCACACACGCGCGCACGCACGGATGCAGACACGCACGCACGCCCGCACGCACGCGGGCACGCACGCACGCACGCACGCACGCACCCACGCACGCACGCGCGCACGCACGCACGCACGAACGCACGGAGACACGCACGCACGCACGCACGCACGCACGCACGCGCGCGCGCGCGCACGCAGGCACGCACGCACGCACGCACGCACACGTCCGACACGATTGAACCAGAAATAGGTGACTGCATGGTTTCCGGAAACTGTGTCGTCCGACACGCGTGCGACGGTCATGGTTTCCGGAAATTGTGTCGTCCGACACGCGTGCGGCGGTCATGATTTCCGGAAATTGTGTCGTCCGACACGACCGACACGCTTCAGCCAGAAATAGGTCACTGCATGGTTTCCGGAAACTGTGTCGTCCGACACGCGTGCGACGGTCATGGTTTCCGGAAATTGTGTCGTCCGACACGCGTGCGACGGTCATGATTTCCGGAAATTGTGTCGTCCGACACGACCGACACGCTTCAGCCAGAAATAGGTCACTGCATGGTTTCCGGAAACTGTGTCATCCGACACGCATGCGACGGTCATGGTTTCCGGAAATTGTGTCGTCCAACACGCGTGCGACGGTCATGATTTCCGGAAATTGTGTCGTCCGACACGACCGACACGCTTCAGCCAGAAATAGGTCACTGCATGGTTTCCGGAAACTGTGTCGTCCGACACGCGTGCGACGGTCATGGTTTCTGGAAATTGTGTCGTCCGACACGCGTGCGACGGTCATGGTTTCCGGAAATTGTGTCGTCCGACACGACCGACACGCTTGAGCCAGAAATAGGTCACTGCATGGTTTACGGAAATTGTGTCGTCCGACATGGCCGCGACGGTCATGGTTTCCGGAAATTGTGTCGTCCAACACGCGTACGACGGTCATGGTTTCCGGAAATTGTGTCGTCCGACACGACTGACACGCTTCAGCCAGAAATAGGTCACTGCATGGTTTCCGGGAACTGTGTCGTCCGACACGCGTGTGACGGTCATGGTTTCCGGAAATTGTGTCGTCTGACACGCATGCGACGGTCATGATTTCCGGAAATTGTGTCGTCCGACACGACCGACATGCTTCAGCCAGAAATAGGTCACTGCATGGTTTCCGGAAACTGTGTCATCCGACACGCGTGCGACGGTCATGGTTTCCGGAAATTGTGTCGTCCGACACAACCGACACGCTTCAACCAGAAATAGGTCACTGCATGGTTTCCGGAAACTGTGTCGTCCAACACGCGTGCGACGGTCATGGTTTCCGGAAATTGTGTCGTCCGACACGCGTGCGACGGTCATGATTTCCGGAAATTGTGTCGTCCGACACGACCGACACGCTTCAGCCAGAAATAGGTCACTGCATGGTTTCCGGAAACTGTGTCGTCCGACACGCGTGCGACGGTCATGGTTTCCAGAAATTGTGTCGTCCGACACGCGTGCGACGGTCATGGTTTCCAGAAATTGTGTCGTCCGACACGACCGACACGCTACAGCCAGAAATAGGTCACTGCATGGTTTCCGGAAACTGTGTCATCCGACACGCGTGCGACGGTCATGGTTTCCGGAAATTGTGTCGTCCGACACAACCGACACGCTTCAACCAGAAATAGGTCACTGCATGGTTTCCGGAAACTGTGTCGTCCAACACGCGTGCGACGGTCATGGTTTCCGGAAATTGTGTCGTCCGACACGCGTGCGACGGTCATGATTTCCGGAAATTGTGTCGTCCGACACGACCGACACGCTTCAGCCAGAAATAGGTCACTGCATGGTTTCCGGAAACTGTGTCGTCCGACACGCGTGCGACGGTCATGGTTTCCAGAAACTGTGTCGTCCGACACGCGTGCGACGGTCATGGTTTCCAGAAATTGTGTCGTCCGACACGCGTGCGACGGTCATGGTTTCCGGAAATTGTGTCGTCCGACACGGCCGCGACATGGACAACGACCAGCGAGACGTCAGTGAGTCACCGCCCTATTTCCACCGGCAACTTTTATTTCCATAGTTTCCGGGATCCATGTCTGCGAGATGGGGCCGCATATGACTCCTGAGTCGAATCAGCTAAAAATTATAGCTCGATTCGCACTCTGCCCCCTGCGCCTGCCCCCCTTGCCCCCCTTCGCTGACAACGACAGGTGGAGGCACGCACGCCCCCCGCTTTGGATTTGGATCCGCTAGTGGGCACTCAATGGCCCAAAAAGGAGAGTAGGTATTCATTGGAGACATCCAACTAGGCGCTGGAGCCCACTTTTCGCATGTTTTTCAACACTTACAACAGACAGTGTCGCTACAAAACACACATTTTGCATTTTTGCGGTTCTTTAGGTTGTTTTTAGTAGAATACGTGAGACATTTTGTTCAAGTTTTCGAAATCGCGCCGCAGGCGAAAATTTTCAATGTTAACTGCCTCATTCCTTAGAATTTCAAGGAATTTAGCATGAGTTGTGGCCAAAAAGTATGCACAAAAGCGCGCGCAGGCGAAAATTTTGGTTTTCCAACCTACATCTGAGCATTATTTTATTGGGCGAAACAGTCACATTAGGTCAGCTTGCATCCCTTGCCCCCTTTACGCGCCTTACGTGCATCTCTACTTTCGATGGGCGAACTGAACCAAAATATAGAGTCAAAACCTTAGTCCAAACGCAGTCGTCCATACACTACAGCGCCGCAGGCAAACATTTTCCAGTTATAAGTGTGTAAATCTATGGAAAATTGGCCAATATTAGTCCGATTCGTCCCTCTTCCCTCTCGTCTGGGACCCCTCCGCCCCCTTTGCCTGCCCCCGCGACGTTCTCTGCCCCCAACGACAGCCCCCTGCCCCTTCTCTGCCCCCAACGCCTGCCCCTCGGCCCCTTCTCTGCCCCAGCGCCTGCCCCCGCTGCCCCCCCTTTGCCGACCACGACAGGTGGGGGCACGCCCCCCCGCCCCCCCCCCTTTGGATCCGCTAGTGTCCAACGAGCCGTAATAGCCCGTTTATGATTCCAGTGCAATGAGCAGACATTTTTGTAAGCGCGGGTTTTGTCAGCGCGAACACATTTCTCGCGGGGTTTCCCGTCTGTTCGTGATTTTTTGCCGCAGCTGACCTTACTCAATTCGCGCCCCTCCCTCCTACCCTTCCCCCACCCACCCCTAAAATCCTGATCCAAGGATAGTGGCGCAGTAGGGAGCAGTAGGATGGAAAAAAAATGCACGCACGATTTCTGGTTTTGCAGACCAGCGTGGCCGCCGCCTTCCACCCCCTCCCCCTCCCAGTGCTCAGGTGGCCCTTCCAAATCTGCGTCAGTACAGCCCTAGGGAACAAACGCCAGGAGTCCGCGGCGCTGCTCGCTCGGCTCGTCGTGGTCGCTGTGCAAATTAGACTGCAGCTGCTTGCAACGCTCCACACCATTTCCAACGCCCTTCAAGATGTCGACGTCGCCGCCAGAGTCCAGTCGCTTGGCAGGCGGCTCTGCAGTCTCCGACTACTACAAGGCGAAGAGACTACGACCGCTTCGACGTTTTACATCCTGTCAACCGCAAACACGGAGCAATTTGACCGGAAAGTGTTGTGTGTCTTCAGTGACTGTGGGAAAAAATAGAATGGGGTGCTGTTTATTTGATCAAAAACCAGTAAAATGGGAGTGACGTCTTCGCACCGCTGTTTTCTGCTTCCTGAGAGGTGCGTGCGTATGACCATGAAGACGTGTTTGGCGCCTCCATGCATCGCCAAGCAGGCTTAGTGTCGTAGAGCTCGTTTTGCAGACTGTCAGCTGTTGGCGACGTTGCTGCTCTGCGCGGTCGTGACAGTGGCCGTGCTGCACTCGTCGTCAGGCCTGGCGGGAGGCCAGTTCACGCGCGGCGTCGTTGGAGAGCTGATGCACTGCCTCGCCCGCCGGACCGACGGAGCGGCCGACGCGCTCGAGAGGCAGCGGGACGCCGAGCACGAGCGAGAGGCCGCCGACTGTTTCGCCCACTCTCCGCGGTAGGCTACGCAACGGGCACGGAACGGCTGCGTGGATCGTCATGTGCTGCGCCGGAGCGACGCGCCAACGGTTGTAGCGTTTAGAGAGGCCGCCGAGAAGGACCTTTGCCTCATGCCCGAGAGCGTGAAGCCTGGCGTGGCGCTGAACAGCTTCCACGCGATCCAGAACTGCACTCTTTGTCAGAAGGTAGATAGCCATTTGAGCGGATGTGTTCCAACTGGCGCCCGTAATCGTCTTCTCTTCAGTTCATCCAACAGGTCCGCGAGAAGTACTACAGCTTCAGCGCAGAGACTCTGCAGTGCGTGGAGCTGGAGCTGGTCAAAGGGATCTCGGCAGAAATCTCGCCATGCGTCGCGAGCAAGACCGGGGTGGTTGGCGCGTCGCCTGTCGACATCTTCGTCAGCGGCATCGTCTTTGACCGTGTCGACAGCACGTGCGTGCTCTCGGCTCGAAAGAAGACGATGTCGAGTCAGTCGCTTCGCCAACGCCGTTGACATTAGGCAGTACGAGGAGGACCACTACATCGCGGTCCACAGCACGCTCGACCGCTGCAGTCCGCCCTCGCGGCGGGCCAACAGCGAGCGCTGCGTCGACGCCAGGATGACGCTCGACAAGGAGTGCGAGATCATCGGCACGTGCCTCGCAAAGTGGGTGACGACGAGTACGACCCGACTGCAGAGCAAGGCACTGCGCCGCTCTCTCCCCTTGCAGGCTGCCCGGCGACCAACGCGACTTTAGCGTTGCCACCTGCGAGTGCATCGACGAGTTCAAAGCCCAAACAAGGGACAAGTTCCGCGCGTTGCGCCGCGCCATTCGCAAGGTCATCACGCTTGAAAGTGTCCTGCAACGCCCACGGGTCCAACTCGTTCGTGCGCACGATCTGCAGACGCTGACAACGGACGCGCCGCTGGCGGGCAAGCTGTCCCAGTGCGTGGCCTTGACGAGCCAGCAGAGTCTGTGAGTCCACCTGTAGTCTCGCCAAGCGTTCGGACGGCACTCGGTCTCGTTCAGGGGCCGGGGCGCATTTGCGCTGCTCAACTGCCAGGAGACGTGCGAGAGGCCGCTGCACGCGGACCAGCTGTGCCAGTTCCTCGTCGAGCACCTCGAGCAGCTGGGCGCGGACATGGCGTTGAACGCGCTCGATTGGAGCGCCTACGCGGCCGGCTCCATCCTCGAACGCCTCTCCCGCCTCTGTGGCGGCGATTGTCATTGAACGTCGCCATGTGCTGCGTCGTTTGGATAGGATCAACCATTTTATGATGTAGAAACTTGTTCCTTAGTAACCAGAGAAAGAAAGCTATGGTGCCACGCTGTTTCTGGCGACTAGCGTTTTTTTTCAACCTGGTTTCAACGACCGTTCTTTTTCAACCGGTAATTTTTTAAAATATTACGGTAATTTCCCTTTAAAAAACATGGCCATCGATTCTTTTTCTGTGAAAAAAACCACTTTCATTCCTTTTATGGTTACTTTTTTCTACTTTGACTGTCTTGATGCCCATTGCACAACTATTAGTGGTGTCTGTCTATTTGCACTCATACCGGTAGATACTTTGATAGCACTGCAGCTACCCAAGAGTGGACTGAAGGTCGACAAAGTGATGAGCTGTTTTCACTGCAACTGGCGATTGTCCAAAACCACTCACCGTGTATGTACATATGTGACATCTGACATGTCTATGTTCCGCTGAGAAAAGGTGGGCTAAACTGTGATGTAGTAAAGGGTTTTTTTTAAAATTATCACATTTCTTTTTTGAATAACTTTCGTTTCCTTTGTCGGATTGTTATGAAATTTGGAACACTTATACTCAAGACTTTGGGATTTTGTCTGAAAAAAGAATGGTCGAATTCGGTTGAGGATTCCGAGAGTTATGGCGCTCCAAATCAGATGTCGCTTTTTGGGCAGATTTTGCAAACTAAACCGTTTGTATCGTAACTCTCCAGTACTGTATGGCAAATTTCAAACGCCAAACTTATCTTTTGGCTGGCGAGCTCGTCTAATGCCGTTGGCGCACAGTATTCTCTGCTGCTGCTGCTCGACTGAAACCGCCCCCACTCCATCCGCCCTCCCCCACTCCATACCAACCCAACAGCCCAGGTTGTTCGCCATGTGAAATCTGTCCAAAAAGCGACATCTGATTTGGAGCGCCATAACTCTCGGAATCTTCAACCGAATTCGACGATTATTTTTTCAGACAAAATCCCAAAGTCTTGAGTATAAGTGTTCCAAATTTGATAACAATCCAACAAAAGAAACAAAAATTATTCAAAAAAGAAATGTGATAATTTAAAAAAAAAAACACCCTATAGAATGCGGAGCATGAGTCTCATTGTACATGTTGTACACCATGTACCATGCACACCGTGTACTCTGGTTTATGCTCTTCAAGCTTGTTTTTTTAAAGCTTAAGAGTATGAAATCATGCAAGAAGTGCTCCTGCTGTGCCCATTTATACGTCCTATATATGTTAGAATACCTTCAATGTACTTGGTCCAGATTACATTCTGAGATGATTTTTGAAAAGTTTGAAAAAAACGTAACAATTTAAAAAAACGTGATTTAAAAAATCCAACTCTAGGCTCTTCACAGTATTGCAGCATGGTACGTAGGGTTTTTGGGCGGCCTTCTGAGTCGAACGGTGATGACGTTGCGCAGATGTGAGTTGGCCAACGCGCTCTTCACCTACCTGCGTGCTGCGTGCTGATAGCGACTTCGGCCGCGACCCGAGAGTCCGTGAAGGACGCGCTCAGACGATTCACCCCCCGACGAAGGGAAAGGGCAGCGGCTCCTTGATGTATTCGAGCATGACGAGACAGTAGTAGGGGTCATGGTAGAAGGGCAGCCCCGCTAACGCCTTGACCAGGAACGAAGACAGGCCGCTCGTCACCATGTAGTGGTGGTCGGAGCCAAATCGCTCCTTCAGGAGGCGGTGCACTCGCTCCGTAGTCCGCTAAACGCCCGCGCCGCGCGTCTCCGAGTCCGACCTGTCACTCTTACTCTCTCCCCTCCCCCCCCTTGAACAGGGCTTGAGTAGTAGTACATTACATACCGAAATTAGCCCCCCGGGGGCTAATTTTTTCGTTCGAGCTCTTGGAGGGTGTATAATTATGGGGGGGGGGCTAATTATAGGAGGGGGGGGGGGGCTTATAAACTGGAAATGTCGATGAGTGGGAAGATGTGTGGGCAAAAAGGCGCGTGGAGGCGATTTTTAAGGGAACAAGGCGCTGTGCACACACGTTGGTACACTCTAACACACTCTCACACAGTCTCACATGCACATACGTGTACATACATACACATACGCGACCATACATACACCCAGACATGGAAACATGTGCGTTTTAGACGATGGTCCATTTAGGGAGGGGGTGTAATTATAGGGGGGGGGGGCTTATTAAACTCAAAGTGGTCTTGGGAGGCTGTATTATTATGGGTGGGCTAATTATAGGGGGGGGGCTAATTATAGGGTTTACGGTAGGTACTGAGTAAAGAGCGATTCGGTTGAGAGCGACTGGCTCAGTGGTAAGGCGTCGTGCTCGGCGCGCACGTGATCGTGGGTTCGACTCCCACCACGCTCACACAGATACACCAATCCCCTTGGCATTGGATGACCGCTTTCCACCCTCTACCCACCGAGGCGCTCTCATATTCGTAGAAGTCCTCTTCAACGAAGCGGCGCAGGTCCATGTCTTCGCAGAATAGCGGAGCGATGGGATGCTCTGAGAGAAGACAACCGTTGTCATGTTGTCATGAGCATCACATCATGTCTGATACCACTAGTGAGCCATAATTGTGCTTTCTGTTGAATTTGTTGAATGTTGAATGTTTCTGTGTTTGAGAATGCACTGCAAGGGTCCAAGCAGGGCACTATTGGAAGATTTACTGCACGCGGGATAGGTACACAAGGTAAGGAGAGGTTGAAATAGTAGTGCCCTGGGGGCACTATTGGAGGATCTACGGTATATGAACGAAGATTGATAAACACATTGGGGCGCAGGACTCACCAAGTCGGCATTCGTAGTCCTCCACCATGGGTGCAGACTTGAGCTCCCGCTCGACCTCGCTGGTCAGCTGGGCCATGCCACCTGTACGCAGATATCAGATCGTGTAGTACTCTCCACGTGTTTACCAAAGTGCAGGGCGGTTCACTGGCACAATGGCGCGTACTGAGAGGATAGGTCTCGGAGCATCGAAAGCTGGGCGCTGAGAGAACTTCTGAGGCTTGCGGAACGGTGCTGTTGTCCTTTGGCGCCCATGGGAGTGGGCGTCGGCTGGTCCGGGCCTGGGTTGCTGGAGAGGTTCATGGGTCGGATGATGGCGTTCTTAAGGTAGCGCAGGTCGCCCGACACGTGCAGGGGCTCCAGCTCGATGTTCGACTCTGCCACGCGGTTGAAGTAGAAGTTGAAGTTGGTGAAGGGCCGCAGATATTCCGGCAGCTCCTGGGCCGGCTCGGCCAGCGCCGCGGCCGCATGGATCTCGGACAGCAATTCAAAAAAGCGGTTGGGGCTTTCACCCACTCCCCGAGGGGAGGCACCTGGCCCAGCTGGTTGAGCGTTTCCGCTTTTACCAGTGTGCCCTATGGTGGCAACTAAAGTTTAATGGCGCAAGATTGTACACGTAAAATTGTTGAACGGAAAGACGTGTCTGGGTGTATTCATTGATTGATATTAGAAATTCTCATAGTACTTTTAATAGGTAAGTCGTGTTCTATTTTGTCGCGTGTCGCTTGACAACTGTAGGGCTGGCAAATTTTTTTATCTCTGTTAACTGAGGAAGATCCCTAATTGCGTCCGAATGAAAATCTTACCTGTTGGGAAAGGCTGCACAGAAACACAACCAGCAAAATCCTAAGAACTGTGTACCCACTAGCCACTACCCAGTACATTCAGATGGCAGACGCAGTTCAGCAAGAGGACGTCAATAATTCTGTCAGGATCCCAGAAAATTTGCAGTAAGCAAATGCATGCTAACATGCAAATGTGATACCTAGATGCTTTAGTGATATACGTACACTGACCTCTTGCACGGCAGTAATTCTTGGGCTGGGGCGCTTTTGGGCTTTTGCTCGGTAGGAGGGCACACCGCCGCTCCGTCGCCCTCCATTTGGATTCCCAACTCGCGTTGCCACGAGCACCGCTCTCAGAAACTGCAACGGGCGCGAGCTGGTTACCGAAACCGGATTACGATTGACTCTGCCGTTTAGGTACACTAGAGGCGCGCGCGGCCTTCGGCCGCCATGTATACAATAATGCACGAAGCAAATGATTTCGCATATTACGTCGAAGTGATGATAATGCGCAAGGATATGCGTAGCTTTGTCTTTTGCATGTGCGGGCGGATGTTCCTTAGGACAGTTGTCAGCATTGAGGGACCCAAACTCCATGCTCCCCCTTTGTCCATGGGGGCGTGCACCTCGTTGACAGAAACTGGCCCAAATTCTGAGTACCTCTTTTTATCGTGAGGGCGTGCACCCCACTGACAGAAATTGGCCCCAAATTCTGTGTTCCTCTGTTGATCGTGAAGGTGTGCACCCCATTGACAGAAACTGGCCCAAATTCTGTGCTCCTCTGTGCGTGCGTGCGTGCGTGCGTGCGTCCGTGCGTCCGTGCGTGCACGTGCGTGCATACGTGCACGTGCGTGCACTCCCGTGCGTGCGTACGCGCGTGCGTGCGTGCGTGCATGTACGTGCGTGCATGTACGTGCGTGCATGTACGTGCGTGCATGTACGTGCGTGCATGCGTGCGTGCGCGCACTCCCATGCGTGCGTGCGTGCAGTCCCGTGCGTGCGTATGTGCGTGCGTGCACTCCCGTGCGTGCGTGTGTGCACTCCCATGCGTGTGTGCGTGCGTGCACTCCCGTGCGTGCGTGCGTGCGTGCGTGTGTGTGTGTGTGCGTGCGTGCGTGCGTGCGTTCGTGCACGCGCGTGGCTGCACGCGTCTGCGTGCGTGCGTGCGTGCGTGCTTGGCGTGCGTGCGTGCGTGCGTGCGTGCTTGGCGTGGGTGCGTGCATGCGTTCGTGCGTGCGTGCGTGCGTGCGTGCATGGGTGTGCACTCCTGTCATTGATTGCGATTGTGACACGCGCACGCACGCACGCGCCCACGCACGCACACGGGTGCGTGCGAGCACGTGTGTGCGTGCGTGCGCGCGTGCGTGCGTGCGCGTGTGTGCATGTGTGCCTGAGCCTAAGCCTATGGCAAAGCCTGAGCCACATCAAAGAATATTATTTCGGTGTGCACCTCTGCCATTGTCTCCTCCAAAGAGGGTCTGCCCCGCTCAATCGCGATAAATTTGCAAATTTGTAAAAAAAAATCGACCTTGCCCATGACCATCTCGGGGTCGCGAGGATTCGATCGAGCCATCGCGCGTGCACGTACTTCAAGCGGTTCACGAGTTTACTCGAAGCAAACATATATACCCGTGCGCGCGGCGCATTTGTAAGTAGACTAGAGGCGCGCGCGGCCTTCGGCCGCCATGTGTACATTAAGGAATAAAGCAACTGATTTAGCATATGATGGTCGACATGATCATGCTGTGCAAGCAAGTGCGTGATGGGCGTTCACACCATTGACAGTCGGTGGCACCAAATTCACTGCTGCTCTGTTGATCGTGATGGGCGTGCACCCCGTTGACAGTTGGTGGCACCAAATTCACTGCTGCTCTGTTGATCGTGATGGGCATTCACCCTGTTGACAGTTGGTGGCGCCGAGATTCACTGCTCCTCTGTTGATCATGATGGGCGTTCACCCCATTGACAGTTGGTGGTGCCAAATTCACTGCTGCTGTGTTGATCATGATGGGCATTCATCCCGTTGACAGAAATTGGCCCAAATTCTGTGCTCCTCTGTGCGAGCATGTGTGCATGCGTGCGTGCGTGCGTGCGTGCGTGCGTGCGTGCACGTTCGTGCGTGCGTGCTCGTGCGTGAGTGCGTGTACGTGCGTGCGTGCGTTTTCGTGCGTGCGTGCGTGCGTGTACGTGCGTCGTGTGTGCGTGCGTGCGTGCATGTACGTATGTGCGTGCGTGCATGTTGACAGTTGACAGTTGGT
>JASAMY010002459.1:0-66924 GCA_030248085.1 Paralinhomoeus sp. GSCO2_6 | reverse complement strand
TGGCCATCATGTCTTACGGTTTTACAAAGATTGACAGTGACAGCTGGACCAGAGTGCAAGTGGAGAATTTCTACAACCCATTGATTCAGGTTGATTCCATAGGGTTGCGTTGCAGTTTGAAAAATTGCTTAGAAATTGCGATTTTAGTATTTTGAAAGTGTCTTGGCTGTCGATGACCCGGAAGTAGTAGCATGGGCGAAGCAATTCAAGTACATCCTCAACGGTTACGAAGGGTTGGAGTTGCCATTTCCGGAGAGCAAGTCAATCAAGTAAGATCTGATGCTGCACTGTATGCAGAAACAGTACATACACTCTCATAATCGGGCTTGGTCAATAAAACGAAAGGTTCATTTGAGCTCTTGACAAATCGAATTTTTTATAATAAAAAATGTATTAGAAAGTGGTAAAACGTGTTAAACATTGGTCCCGAGAAGATACATGTTGTTGTTGGAGTTGACTGTTGGCGTCGTCCTAGCCTTATTGTGATCGAATGGTTGATTAAACAGGTTGGTCTGCCCTCTTTGCGACGCTCCAGCTGAACGCATGGATGTCCAACATGGTACCCAAACTCGCCTGTGAGAAGTCGCTTGAAAGTCTCTTAATGTCCCACTCAATTCCCTACTCTTCTCCTACAGTTCCATGTACATGTGCATACGTGCGCCTTGACTTGAGGGACGACCCACGGGCATCTGGTCGCGTCGGGGACGGCACCGTCGCCAGCATCTGGACGCATCTGCGTTCATTCCGGCCGGTCAACATCTCTCTGCAGACCGAGCAAGGCAGACAACTGTTTGAGGACACCAAAAAGAAGTGGGGGAATAGACAACGGTGTCTTATTCAGATGCATTGGAAAAAATGCCATTAGTTAGTAGAGCGGATCTGCTTATTGGTTTGAAAGGAGGTCATTTAAACTGTTGCGTAAAGCGAAATCGGGTTCGGTACAGCGAATAGAGCTAAAGCTAAGGAACAATGTAGTAATTAGAATGGGCTGGCCAATTGTAAACTTTCAGGGCACTATCTGCGCTTCCAAAACGGTCCACCGACGACACCGCTCTGTGGAAGATTACCTCTTGGTACGCTCACTTCTCCAGGAAGCCATTGTAGTGATATTTTGGTGGCTTGTAGCTGCACGACATGTAGCTTGCAAGGAGCATACACACTAGCGGATCCAGAAGGGGGGAGAGGGGGGGTCTCCCCCCTCCTGTCATTTCAGATTTGGGGGGGAAGGAGGGGGAGAGATCAGAAGAGGGGGCAGGAAAAAAGGGCGAGCACAAGGGGGAAATAGGCAAATTGTTGGGTTTTCCTTGCACTTAGGCACTCAAAAGCGCAAAATTTTCGCCTGCGGCTCTGTGGATCCTTTCCAACTCACGCTTGATTCGTAGCGGAGCTACAAAATCCCGTCATTTTTGTCTATTCCATAGTAGTGTAGATTGTGCGGTAAAAAAAATTGACTTTCTCCCCCCTCTGTCAGAAAATCCTGGATCCGCCAGTGAGCATACAGGAAGCAAGACGCTCTGAGACTATTGCTGCACTATAGATAGACACGTACACTCGTTCGTACCCATACGTGGTGGGCCTACATGTTTGTAGTAATGTATTTCGTACTCGCTTGTAGTTTTGCGCTCGCTCGCTTTGCGCTTTGTGCCTGCCACGTAATGTCGTGCACCGTGCTTCGACGAATAAAAAACAAACAAACAAAACGAACATGGTGGGCTCAGTTGAAAGCAATCTAGACAACTTTTGTCGATGTTCTGCTGCAGTGTGCTGTGCGTTATGTCGCTAATGAATCGACTAGAGCTTCTCAGTCTCGCAATTGTAACACGACACTGCAATTGTATAAAGACAGTGTTACAATTCGCGATCGGCGTGGTTGTGTACAGGCACTCGTAAAAATGTGTGCAGGTAGCAGAGTTGACGGCATTTTGAGTCAGCGTTCATCACAGAGCTTGTACAATGCTCTGCTTTGGCACAACTCGGACACGAGCGAGTCTATACTGTACTTCAAATGAGCGAACAAACAACCGCACGCGCTTTCCGTTGCAGTCCAGTTGCAAATTCAGTAAGCAGATGCAGATTCTGCAGTGGCGATCCCCTCGATATTAGAGTACATGTGTTATTGTCGTGTGCCGAAAGATTAAACAAACGATCGAACAAACGCTTGTCAACCTCAAGTCTGCTGTGTCTTTATGCTAGCTTGGCTGTGTTGTTTTCGCGCATGTCAGTCTTACGTTCCTCCCTTTCTCTGCTGTAACATGAACCTGCGGCGCGCTTGCCCTTTGAAGAGGGGTCGTTCCATGTAGATAGACACCGCACCGCGGTCGCGTATACGGAACGTTATATTCCGGTATACTTACCAGTAGTTTCTCCCGCCACGACGCGGGACATGCAGCGCTGGGCTGTTGCAAGTGCGCTGGCGCTGTGCCTACTGCACCACACGGCGTTGGGTTTTGACGAGAAATTCATAGAGCAGCTGGTGAATGCCGGCTACGACAGCCGACTGAGGCCGGAAGAGGCACTTCACGCGGGCGACGGGCCACCAGACGACACGAAAGTCACCTTCCAGTTCTTCGCGGTCAGAATCCGTCTGGTAGTCTTGCTGGTTCTTTGCTGGTATAGGCATATGTAGTCTGGTTCGCTGTTGGCACAGCTGGTTGTTGGATTAGGGGCAACGCTGGCACACCCTTCCGCTTAAGTATTTAGTCGAAGGCATTCGGAAGAACGCCATCTTTCTAGGGCAGCGAAAGCACGAGGAAATGCATTGAGAGGGAAGTTCTCGATCTGGTGAATTCATCAAGAATCAAACCCAGAACCAGAAGCAAGAGACCGATCCGATTCTCAACCACTAGGCTATACGCGGCCTATATCGGCACAGTCATGCGGTTTACCGGTTTACGGTATGCGGGGGCTCTTGAGTGGGGTGCACTGAAGCAAATCCATGCCGTTTTGGCACGATCCCGAGTTTTAAAGTCGACAATTGCGCAATATCTCATTGTTCGCCATAAAACAGACCGGGAAAATTAGTTTTGCCACCAGACAAAAACCACCCTATAGTTTGAGCGATACAGTCGAATAAAATTGCCGATTTTGTAGTGGTTGCACAGTTCCAATTTATGGTCATTGACCGTTTTAAGTGCCTACCTACCTAGGTACCTACCTGTATCGGATACCGCTGTGTCGGAGCACAACGTTGTAGACCTCCCGCACGGTGGCACTATTGGAGGGGGGGGGCACTATTAGAGCATTTACGGTTTGTAAGACGAGCACACATTTATGAGCAAGATCGTCTCTCGCGCAAGGTCTACATCAAGGGATTTTTTGATCAGTGGCTTTAGAATCCTAAAGTGCATGCATGACCCAAGAACAAGGTGGTACCGTATATATACACTGTAGTGCCGAATTGTACATCTGTTGGCGCTTTCTCGTATGTACCATAGTCGCCGTGTATCTACGGTAGGCTTGTTTGTCCACGCGCACGCACGCACGCACGCACGCACGCACGCACAAAACCATTTAGTGGTGGAATTATCAACACTTCACAGCAACACAACACATCAACACTCCAATGACAATGTTGAGGTACATACAGGTTGAGTAATAAACTCGTTTGGGCCTTGTTTGGGGATTACGGTATGCACGTGCTTGTAAGTTGTAGCAATAAAAAAACAGTTACCCTGTAAAGCAGGGTAGCAGTATTAGTACGTAGGAAATCGATGCATTCAGTACTGGAAGGATGGCCGTATTGAATTCGATCCCGAAATACAGTTTGCTACGAAAGCTAGCAGCCTAGCGCGCATCCTGTGGTTGCCTCTACTTCCTCGAGTACTGTTTGGGTGAGTCAAAGCTTGCGTTTTGTGGAGTCGTTTGAAAATGTTGCCTTCGCTGTTGCAGGTCGATTCGACTGGGCCAGACGGTGCTGATGCGAGAACACAGAACATTTTTCAGGACGACGCATGTTGACATTGTTACCGGCTGCGACGAGATCGCCGACCCTCCAAAAGAGAACTACAATTGTAGCATTGCATTCGAAGGGCGGCACCAAGGAATTTATCACAAGATTGGCCGTGTGCGTGCGTGCGTGCGTGCGTGCGTGCGTGCGTGCGTGCGTGCGTGCGTGCGTGCGTGCGTGCGTGCGTGCGTGCGTGCGTGCGTGCGTGCGTGCGTGCGTACGTACGTGCGTGCGTTCGTGCGTGAGTGCGTGCGTGCGTGCGTGCGTGCGTGCGTGCGTGCGTGCGTGCGTGCGTGCGTGCGTGCCTGCGTGCTTAGCGTGCGTGCGTGCGCGCGCGTCGGTCACTTCATCTCAAACTATCCATATGTATTTGCTGCCAAAACATTTAGAAACCAACCGGATACGTAGTCGGACACTGGTCGCCTTATCACGACTCTATGACGCGCATTCGGACAGCAAGACCAGGTCTGCAAAAAGCGTTTTTATGCCTTCCAAAGTAGCAATTCATGCAACTGTGTGCATTTGGCTGCAGAGAACGACAAAGCGATTTTCTCAGTGGTTATTGGCCGCAGACGAATAACTCGCCAGTGGCTGATGCCCCTGCACTGCATGGCGACGCTGGCCATTTGCGCTTTCTGTACACTTTCCGCCAGCACTAACATTGTGGTGTCGGCTATATTATGCTGTCTTCTACAGTTTGGTGTTGTACTTCGCGAGCTTGTGCAGGAACCTATTGAAGCAGCCACGGGTGATCCTATGATGTGCATAAAAATACCTAGCATGCCCACACTAAACCGAGCGACCTTTAGATAAGTCGTTTGAAATTGCAATGGCTTGGACATGTGCGCTTCTTCTGCTAAAGATACTGGCGCTTTTGTTGTTGGAAGTGCGGTCGCAAATCCTTAGAGAGAGGAAAGAAATATTAACTAAAATCTTCACGACAGTTGGCTTCTTCAACGTGATTGCAGTGATATGTTTTGCTTTGTTCTATGTATAGTCGAGCATGTTTTATAAAAGGGACCATTTATGATCACGTATGTACTAGGCGGGCAGAATGACAGGGAATTGCGTGTTTATTTTGTCGCGCTTGACTTTGCTTGTGTAAGCACTCATATACAAATACACATAGGCACCTATATTGTTCACTTTTTATTGGGGTCCCACGCAATACAATAGTCGTTGTCCTGTAACGCAATCAACTTATACAAAAGAGATTACGCATTGTAACCTTACTTTTCCCATATTGAAGCCTTGTCATTCATTTCAGTCTCGTGTGTGCCCTAGTGTCGAGTTGTCATTCGCTTGCTGGTACAGCAAAAGGAAGGTCTAGAAAATGGTAATCGTCGTCATAATCTTAGGTTCGACCATTCAAACCTTGTGCGCTACAGCAGTGTTCGTCCACATGCAGCAGAACACTGCAAAAATGTAAGAGCATACGAGACACTTTAGCGCTCGTTCAAGACAGCCAAGCGACGTATTGCCCATATCCGGAACCTTATCCCTACCCACCGTATCCCTATCCACCGTATCCCCTACCGTACCCACCGTACCCGTTTCCGCCGATTCCACCGGAGTTGCCACCCACCACTGCGGTGAGTCCGTGGATTAGAACCAGTAGTACGCTACAGTAGGCACTTCAATGACAGTAGTGTAGAGTATTCGAGATGCACTTTACAAGGGCGACGCTTACAGTGTGTTCGTTTTCGTAAATTACCGTAAGTCCTCCAATAGTTCCCCGGGGCGCTATTTTTCAACATCTCCTTACCCGGGGGCACTATTGGAGGGGGCTTCTATTACTTCAACCTAAAAATGTTGAATGGTAATGCTAATGTCGCTGTCAAAATTGCCGATTTTTTTTGGTGATTCTGATCCCTTTTGCCACATTTAATGGTTGATCTACCGTTAATAGTTGCTGAAACGTACTATTATTGGTTAGTAGTAGTAGTGTGGGTATACCCGATATAATTGTACCTATACCACTTTATTTTTGCCCATAAAAGGCACCCGTACCCGGGGGCACTATTGGAGGGGAGGGGGCACTATTGGATGGGGGTTTCTATTGGAGGATTTGCGGTTATATTGGGTCTCTGCCTCAATCCTGTGTTAGAAGGGTGTCTTGCGTTGTCCTTGTATTGTGTTCGTGAGCGGTACATTACAGTACCCACGTTTGGGACCATTGTATTGCCCTGAAGGGTTGCATTGTAGTAGGTAGTGTAGTGCATTCCGCTGTATTGATTCGTGCTCGAGCACTCAGGTGTCCCGCCATTTCAGACAACGTACACTGGCTCGTTTGGCTCGTTCACAAACAGTCAGAACCTAATCGTCTGTCGGATACCGTATCTGTCCTTTTTGTGTCCGGTGTACGACCAGCAGTTCTACCAAGACTTTGTGAGTTCGTTCAGAAATGTTGCGTGCTATACTGGCAGCGGGTTCCCAACAAAAAACAACAATTTCAGCTGCAACAAGCTTTTGGCCCGAACGCGCAAGTCAGCGTGACCAGTGTCACACCTTCGGTCAGGTTAGTTGGTCTCAATATGTGCATGTCTTCTTCCGCACAGAAGAGACGTTGCTTCTTTGTTGGATCCATAGCTATGATGTCTACAGCTGTATGTACGCAGGCGTGCTAACAGGCTTGGATCCCCTAGGAGAGGGGCGGTTAGGAGTGACGTCATGATAGATGTGGGGGGCTTCAAGGTCATAGTATAAAACGCCTCCGCAATGTCACAACTATACTGTACATGTGCGTAGCAGTGCTCATTCATCTCTGTAGTACATTGATCTCAGTGCAGCCTCGCACGACGGTTCAGCAGGCCACCTCCTCTGTCCATTCCTCGCCGCTTCAAGCGACAGGCTAGGCGGGGTCGCGGAGGCCGCAGGAGGTCGCGAGGGGGTCGTCAGCGCCGTCGGGGTCCCTACGTGCCGCAGCCAATCGACGTCGTCAGCTTCCAGGCGACCTTCCAGCCGCCCAACGTGCCCACGACCGCCGGAGTGGCAAACCGAATCCTGAGGACTGCCCACGCTCGAGGGCTCAACGTCGGCGACTTCAACTTGCGCAGAGGCAATGCTTGACCGTCGTAAAACATGCATGAGAATGTAGTATAAGAGAACAAGACAATGAGATGCATGTGGAATGGCAACTGCTAATTCTAAAAGCGTCTGGAAAGAAAGGTTGTGCTGTGCGGATGCATACAAAGCATTGTACCACATGCACATACGTGTACATACATACACATACGCGACCATACATACACCCAGACATGGAAACATGTGCCTTTTAGACGATGGTTCATTTAGGGAGGGGGCGTAATTATAGGGGGGGGCTTATTAACTCAAAGTGGTCTTGGGAGGGTGTATTATTATAGGGGGGGGGGGGCTAATTATAGGGGGGGCTAATTATAGGGTTTACGGTATTTTGGTGGCTTGCCTCGACATGTAGCTTGCAAGGAGCATACAGGAAGCAAGACGCTCTGAGACTATTGCTGCACTATAGATAGACACGTACACTCGTTCGTACCCATACGTGGTGGGCCTACATGTTTGTAGTAACGTATTTCGTACTCGCTTGTAGCTCTGCGCTCGCTCGCTTTGCGCTTTGTGCCTGCCACGTAATGTGGTGCACCGTGCTTCGACGAATAAAAAACAAACAAACAAAACGAACATGGTGGGCTCAGTTGAAAGCAATCTAGACAACTTTTGTCGATGTTCTGCTGCAGTGTGCTGTGCGTTATGTCGCTAATAAATCGACTAGAGCTTCTCAATCTCGCAATTGTAACACGATACTGCAATTGTATAAAGACAGTGTTACAATTGGCGATCGGCGTGGTTGTGTACAGGCACTGGTAAAAATGTGTGCAGGTAGCAGAGTTGACGGCATTTTGAGTCAGCGTTCATCACAGAGCTTGTACAATGCTCTGCTTTGACACGAGCGAGTCTATACTGTACTTCAAATGAGCGAACAAACAATCGCACGCGCTTTCCGTTGCAGTTCAGTTGCAAATTCAGTAGGCAGATGCAGATTCTGCAGTGGCGATCCTCCCCGATATTGCAGTACATGTTGGTGTCGTGTGCGGAAAGATTAAACAAACGATCGAACAAACGCTTGTAAACCTCAAGTCTGCTGTGTCTTTATGCTAGCTTGGCTGTGTTGTTTTCGCGCATGTCAGTCTTCTTGGTACGTTTCTCCCTTTCTCTGCTGTACTATGAACCTACAGCGCGCTTGCCCTTTGAAGAGGGGTCGTTCCATGTACATAGACACCGCTTCTTTCCGGTCGCGTATACGGAACGTTATATTCCGGTATACTTGCCAGTAGTTTCTCGCGCCACGACGCGGGACATGCATGCAGCGCTGGGCTGTTGCAACTGCGCTATGCCTGCTGCACCACACAGCACCGGCGTTGAGTTTTGACGAGAAATTCATAGAGCAGCTGGTGAATGCCGGCTACGACAGCCGACTGAGACCGGAAGAGCACATCACGCGGGCGTCGGGCCGCCAGACGACACGGAAGTCACCTTCCAGTTCTTCGCGGTCAGAATCCGTCTGGTAGTCTCGCTGGTTCTTTGCTGGTATAGGTACATGTAGTCTGGTTCGCTGTTGGCACAGCTGGTTGTTGGATTAGGGGCAACGCTGGCACACCCTTCCGCTTATTTAGTCGAAGGCATTCGGAAGAACGCCATCTTTCTAGGGCAGCGAAAGCACGAGGAAATGCATTGAGAGGGAAGTTCTCGATCTGGTGAATTCATCAAGAATCAAACCCAGAACCAGAAGCAAGAGACCGATTCGATTCTCAACCACTAGGCTGTTGTACGCGGCATATATCGGCCCAGTCATGTGGTTTACCGGTTTACGGTTTGCGGTGCTCTTGAGTGAGCGTGCAGCGAAGCAAATCCAAACCGTTTTTGCACGATGCCGAGTTGTAAAGTCGACAATTGCACAATATCTCCATGTTCGCCATAAAACAGACCGGGAAAATTAGTTTTGCCACCAGACAAAAAAAACACCCTATAGTGTGAGCATATTCTATACAGTCGAATAAAAATTGACGATTTTGTAGTGGTTGCACAGCTCCAATTTACTGTCATTGACCGTTTTAAGTGCCTACCTAGGTACCTAGGTACCTACCTGTATCGGATACCGCTGTGTCGGAGCACAACGTTGTAGACGTCCCGCACGGTGGCACTATTGGAGGGGGGGGCACTATTAGAGCATTTACGGTTTGTAAAACGAGCACACATTTATGAGCAGGATCGTCTCTCGCGCAAGGTCTACATCAAGGGATTCTTTGATCAGGTGGCTTAAGAATCCTAAAGTGCATGCATGACCCAAGAACAAGGTGGTACCGTATATATATACACTGTAGTGCCGAATTGCACATCTATTGGCGCTTTCTCGTATGTACAATAGTCGCCATGTATCTACGGTAGGCTTGTTTGTCCACGCGCACGCACGCACGCACGCACGCACGCACGCACGCACGCACGCACGCACGCACGCACGCACGCACGCACGCACGCACGCACGCACTCACGCACGCACGCCAAGCACGCACGCGCGCACGCACGCACGCACGCACGCACGCACGCCAAGCACGCACGCACGCAAGCACGCACGCACACAACCATTTAGTGTTGGAATTATCAACACTTCACAGCAACACAACACATCAACACTGCAATAACAATGTTGAGTTATATACAGGTTGAGTAATAAACTCGTTTGGGCCTTGTTGGGGATTACGGTATGCACGTGCTTGTAAGTTGTAGCAATAAAAAACAGTTACCCTGTAAAGCAGGGTGGCAGTATTATTACGTAGGAAATCGATGCATTCAGTACTGGAAAGATGGCCGCATTGAATTCGATCCCGAAATACTACGAAAGCTACCAGCCTAGCGCGCATCCTGTGGTTGCCTCCACTTCCTCGAGTACTGTTTGGGTGAGTCAAAGCTTGCGTTTTGTGGAGTCGTTTGAAAATGTTGCCTTCGCTGTTGCAGGTCGATTCGACTGGGCCAGGCGGTGCTGATGCGAGAACACAGAACATTTTTCAGGACGACGCATGTTGACATTGTCACCGGCTGCGACGAGATCGCCGACCCTGCAAAGGAGAACTACAGGGTGGGCCAAAAAAACTTGGACCCCTAATTTCAACGGGGCCGTTCTCATGCTAGGGTGAACGGATTGGCATGAAATTTTAACCACGCATACCTCCAACCTCTCTACGCCTCCACACACAAAATTTCAGTTGAGTCGGACGAAACAGTCTCATTTGGCAGTCCTTTTTGCAAACCGCCCGAAAAATCGAGTGTTCACGCGCTCGTTCTCGTGGCAGGGTCGACCAATTGCTGTGAAATTTTAACCAGACATGCCCCAGGCGCTTACACGCTTTGTCCCAAAAAATCAAGTTATTTGGACAAGTATTGCTCTTTCGGCAAACGTTTTTTTTTGGTATCCATACTCGAAAATTGGATGGTCTCGCGCAAGTCCAGCAGCCACTGGCCAAGGGACATCGATAGAGGATCGTCAACGACACGGATTTATTCTTGTGTAAGCTTACAGAGGCACAGCTAACACAGCCCAGACAGACAAAACGCTGGGATTACATATTCGCATATTCGATATGTCCACCATTATTCGCCACAACGGCTTGCACTCTTGGCAAAAATTGGTCGATTGCTGCATTGATTGATCTCTGACTAATCGCGTCCCATTCTTCCACGATACAATTCTGGAGCTCGACCAAACTTTGCGGTCGCCGCCGATAGACGGCGCTTTTCAAAGGTCCAAACAAAAAATTGTCGCATGGCGCCAAATCGGGACTGCATGGTGGCCACATTTCTGGAGGCCAGAATCGCACGTCCTCCTGCTGCAAAAACTCTCGAGTTGCGCGCGCAGTGTGCGCGCGGGCACCATCTTGTTGCAGCACAAAAATGCCTGAGCGACATTTCGAAGTGCAATATCCGGGGGGTCGGGGGGGGGGGAGTCGCAGTAGGTTGTGTGTCAGTGTCACTGTCACAGTTTTGAAGGGGGGGGGGGGAGGTGGGTTAGCGGCATAAAATTCGCTGAATGCAGTACCTGAACCTGGCGTGGAGCATTAACGACTCCCCCCCCCCCACCCACAACACACATAAAGTCATATTGATTATCCCAGGTACTCACGATTATCCCCCCCACCTCCATTTTCAGACTTGGTCAGCTTCAAAATGTCGGGACAATTCCCGCACAGCAGGAATGAGCGTTTGTGACAGGATTTGATTGCAGTAATACTGGGAGTTGACGTTGCCGTCAATAAAATGAATTGGAGTTTTCCCCAGCTTTGAAAATCCCAACGAAATCATCTGTTTTGGGGAAAATTGTCCCCTTTCAACGAGCAAATTTTCAAGACGAATCTCTCGCTTTCTCAGCTGCATAGGTTGATAAATTCTGTCATTTTGGCGATTTCTTGGAGTTTTTAAGTAAAATGTTGACTCATCTGTGAAAAAGACTCTGCGCAACTGTTGCGGAGTCACCTCGTTCAACAAATTCTGGCACCTAAAGCACTTTTGCAATCATTTGGCATAAAGCTTCGGCAAACACTGAAGCAACAACCTCTGAAGTCGCGCTTGACGATTCGCTCCAGTAAGACTGAGCACGACAGCGCGCTTGAACACCTTTTTCTGTAAATCTGCACGCGCTATGCGCCTCACAGACGAACGAGAAATTCCAGTGGCATTTGCGATTTCTCGCGCAGACAGAGAAGTGCCCAGGGCCAATTTGTGTTGACTCACACAACTCATACCTATGCCAACAATATTTTTTTATAAAAAAAAAACGAAATTCAAAACGTGATGTTATCTAGTGGAACAAAATCGGCCCCAGGTTGATCTTCCTGACTCGAGATCAACTCGCTGACAATTTCCGCATTTTCGTCGGTTCGAACGGTTCTCGGTCGACCACTTCCTTCTTTTCGTTCGATTTGCCCGGTCGCGTCGATTTTACTCAAAAAAAAAGTTAAGTGACGACAGGGGCCAATCTTTTCTTGGAAATTCGCGTCTAATTCTCTTCGCCCCCCAATTTTTTTCAACTCTAAGCGTTTTTATTGTGGTTTTATCGTCTTCTGAGAGCGGCATCTTGCTCTCTTTTGGGTGTGACACAACCCCAACATCCAGAGTGAAGTGGCACAAAACGGCGACTACTGTATATGTCACATTCAAACTACGGTTAGTCTTTCATGAGAGTTCCCGCTTCCAATGATAATCCCCACCCCCTGGCGAGATGACAGCGCGTGAATGAGTTTTGATTTGATCCGCTAAACGGTGCCGCCTACAGGTGACAATTGATGGGCTTGCGCATGAGCATCCAATTTTCAAGTATGGTTAGCGAAACAAAACTGTTTGCCAAATGCGCAATGTTACTCCGAATAACTTGATTTTTTGGGACAAAGCGTGTAAGCGCCTGGGGCATGTCTGGTTAAAATTTCACAGCAATTGGTCGACCCTGCCACGAGAACGAGCGCGTGAACACTCGATTTTTGAGGGCGGTTTGCAGAAAGGACTGCCAAATGAGACTGTTTTGTCCGACTCAACTGAAATTTTGTGGGGAGGCGTAGAGAGGTTGGAGGTATGCGTGGTTAAAATTTCATGCCAATCCGTCCACCCTAGCATGAGAACGGCCCCGTTGAAATTAGGGGTCCAAGTTTTTTTGGCCCACCCTGTACAATTGTAGCATTGCATTCGAAGGGCGGTACCAAGGAATTTATCACAAGATTGGCCGTGTGCGTGCGTGCGTGCGAGCGTGCGTGCGTGCGTGCGTGCGTGCGTGCGTGCGTGCGTGCGTGCGTGCGTGCGTGCGTGCGTGCCTGCCTGCGTGCCTGCGTGCGTGCGTGCGTGCGTGCGTGCGTGCGTGCGTGCGTGCGTGCGTGCGTGCGTGCGTGCGTGCGTGCGTGCGTGCGTGCGTGCGTGCGTGCGTGCGTGCGTGCGTGCGTGCGTGCGTGCGTGCGTGCGTGCGTGCGTGCGTACGTACGTGCGTGCCTGCGTGCGTGCGTGCGTGCGCGCGCGCCGCGTCGGTCAGTTCATCTCAAACTATCCGTATTTGATGCCAAAACATTTAGAAACCAACCGGATACGTAGTCGGACACTGGTCGCCTTATCACGACTCTATGACGCGCATTCGGACTGCAAGACCAGGTCTGCAAAAAGCGTTTTTATGCCTTCCAAAGTAGCAATTCATGCAACTGTGTGCATTTGGCTGCAGAGAACGACAAAGCGATTTTCTCAGTGGTTATTGGCCGCAGACGAATAACTCGACAGTGGCTGATGCGCCTGCACTGCACGGCGACGCTGGCCATTTGCGCTTTCTGTACACTTTCCGCCAGCACTAACATTGTGGTGTCGGCTCTATTATGCTGTCTTCTACAGTTTGGTGTTGTACATCGCGAGCTTGTGCAGGAACCTATTGAAGCAGCCACGGGTGATCCTATGATGTGCATAAAAATACCTAGCGTGCCCACACTAAACCGAGCGACCTTTAGATAAGTCGTTTGAAATTGCAATGGCTTGGACATGTGCGCTTCTTCTGCTAAAGATACTGGCGCTTTTGTTGTTGGAAGTGCGGTCGCAAATCCTTAGAGAGAGGAAAGAAATATTAACTAAAATCTTCACGACAGTTGGCTTCTTCAACGTGATTGCAGTGATATGTTTTGCTTTGTTCTATGTATAGTCGAGCATGTTTTATAAAAGGGACCATTTATGATCACGTATGTACTAGGCGGGCAGAATGACAGGGAATTGCGTGTTTATTTTGTCGCGCTTGACTTTGCTTGTGTAAGCACTCATATACAAATACACATAGGCACCTATATTGTTCACTTTTTATTGGGGTCCCACGCAATACAATAGTCGTTGTCCTGTAACGCAATCAACTTATACAAAAGAGATTACGCATTGTAACCTTACTTTTCCCATATTGAAGCCTTGTCATTCATTTCAGTCTCGTGTGTGCCCTAGTGTCGAGTTGTCATTCGCTTGCTGGTACAGCAAAAGGAAGGTCTAGAAAATGGTAATCGTCGTCATAATCTTAGGTTCGACCATTCAAACCTTGTGCGCTACAGCAGTGTTCGTCCACATGCAGCAGAACACTGCAAAAATGTAAGAGCATACGAGACACTTTAGCGCTCGTTCAAGACAGCCAAGCGACGTATTGCCCATATCCGGAACCTTATCCCTACCCACCGTATCCCTATCCACCGTATCCCCTACCGTACCCACCGTACCCGTTTCCGCCGATTCCACCGGAGTTGCCACCCACCACTGCGGTGAGTCCGTGGATTAGAACCAGTAGTACGCTACAGTAGGCACTTCAATGACAGTAGTGTAGAGTATTCGAGATGCACTTTACAAGGGCGACGCTTACAGTGTGTTCGTTTTCGTAAATTACCGTAAGTCCTCCAATAGTTCCCCGGGGCGCTATTTTTCAACATCTCCTTACCCGGGGGCACTATTGGAGGGGGCTTCTATTACTTCAACCTAAAAATGTTGAATGGTAATGCTAATGTCGCTGTCAAAATTGCCGATTTTTTTTGGTGATTCTGATCCCTTTTGCCACATTTAATGGTTGATCTACCGTTAATAGTTGCTGAAACGTACTATTATTGGTTAGTAGTAGTAGTGTGGGTATACCCGATATAATTGTACCTATACCACTTTATTTTTGCCCATAAAAGGCACCCGTACCCGGGGGCACTATTGGAGGGGAGGGGGCACTATTGGATGGGGGTTTCTATTGGAGGATTTGCGGTTATATTGGGTCTCTGCCTCAATCCTGTGTTAAAAGGGTGTCTTGCGTTGTCCTTGTATTGTGTTCGTGAGCGGTACATTACAGTACCCACGTTTGGGACCATTGTATTGCCCTGAAGGGTTGCATTGTAGTAGGTAGTGTAGTGCATTCCGCTGTATTGATTCGTGCTCGAGCACTCAGGTGTCCCGCCAATTTCAGACAACGTACACTGGCTCGTTTGGCTCGTTCACAAACAGTCAGAACCTAATCGTCTGTCGGATACCGTATCTGTCCTTTTTGTGTCCGGTGTACGACCAGCAGTTCTACCAAGACTTTGTGAGTTCGTTCAGAAATGTTGCGTGCTATACTGGCAGCGGGTTCCCAACAAAAAACAACAATTTCAGCTGCAACAAGCTTTTGGCCCGAACGCGCAAGTCAGCGTGACCAGTGTCACACCTTCGGTCAGGTTAGTTGGTCTCAATATGTGCATGTCTTCTTCCGCACAGAAGAGACGTTGCTTCTTTGTTGGATCCATAGCTATGATGTCTACAGCTGTATGTACGCAGGCGTGCTAACAGGCTTGGATCCCCTAGGAGAGGGGCGGTTAGGAGTGACGTCATGATAGATGTGGGGGGCTTCAAGGTCATAGTATAAAACGCCTCCGCAATGTCACAACTATACTGTACATGTGCGTAGCAGTGCTCATTCATCTCTGTAGTACATTGATCTCAGTGCAGCCTCGCACGACGGTTCAGCAGGCCACCTCCTCTGTCCATTCCTCGCCGCTTCAAGCGACAGGCTAGGCGGGGTCGCGGAGGCCGCAGGAGGTCGCGAGGGGGTCGTCAGCGCCGTCGGGGTCCCTACGTGCCGCAGCCAATCGACGTCGTCAGCTTCCAGGCGACCTTCCAGCCGCCCAACGTGCCCACGACCGCCGGAGTGGCAAACCGAATCCTGAGGACTGCCCACGCTCGAGGGCTCAACGTCGGCGACTTCAACTTGCGCAGAGGCAATGCTTGACCGTCGTAAAACATGCATGAGAATGTAGTATAAGAGAACAAGACAATGAGATGCATGTGGAATGGCAACTGCTAATTCTAAAAGCGTCTGGAAAGAAAGGTTGTGCTGTGCGGATGCAATACAAAGCATTGTACCAAACATACAGACTATGTAGCAAATGTTTTCAAACAAACACTACAATGCGGAACTCTTCTTTGCATTGCCCATGCCATTTGCATCTGGGGAATCCACCGTGTCACCGATTCCATTTGCTCTCTCTAATCGTAGAATTTCATTGCGATAGTGGGGTACTTTTTTGAAATAACTAAATTAATAATCATATTCGGGTTCTGTTATTCCGAGCAGAGTTGAAGTTGAACTTCTTTTTGAAGTAGCTTCGTGACAACCATTTTACGCGAGGCGTCAACACACTGAAACTTAGCGCGTTTAAACTACAATGCACTGTGTACCTTTGAATAAGCATGCGTTTTGTTTTTTTCAATGTACTTAAACAAACCGTACCAATGGTGCGTACACATACAATTGTACCCAATCAACGGCAAAGTTTAACCAGAAAAAATTTACAACCATGTTGCACAAGAAAATGTGCACAACTTCACACAAATTTCGGTACGTGACCTACCGTACTTTCAAACGATGCCCACCTTTTGCCAAGATAAGCAAAGACGCTCAGAAATGGTGGGCAGAAGTAGTCGCTTCTCTCAAGTAATATTCCACGCACAATCCATTGGGCGCATTCCGCAACGCTTAAGGTTCTGAACCAGCTAAAACGAGACAAATAATGTACACTAAGCGAACCACAAGGTAAATCCTAAAATCCTCCGGTAATGACAGGCCGAGAGTACAACCACGCAAGTACAGTACACATGCATGTCTATCTACAACTTGCGCCAGTGCATGCACACAGTACACTGCCGTTTTTGTACATGCTGTAGTACATGGCCGAAAACAAACTTGACAGCGATTTCACAGTCCGCGATCAGTAGCGATGTCACCAAAAATAAAAATTTAATTAATTAAATAATTCAAAATAATATTTTATCTACATTAAAAAACAAAAATTGTTAAAAAAATAATTCTGTTATGCAGAATTTTTTATTAAAAATTAAATAAATAATTATTTGGAATTTTTTAAAAGTTAAAAATTAAATAAATAATTCTCTGCAATATTTTTTTAACAATTTTTTAATTACACGCTTAAAAAATTGATTTTTTACAGACTTTTCAAGTAGTTCATGGCAAGTTTGTCTTTTCCCATTGATTAGTGGTGTTCATTTTGTCTACCTCTACAACCATAACCATATCATCATTGGCATTTTGTTGCTATCAAATTTATTGTCTTTCCTTTCAGTCCTGTCACACTCAGTGGAGGGTGTGTTCATTTGTAATCATTTCAGTAGGTTTTAGAATGGACTCATCCATTGCAAACATTGGAATGGAAGGAAGTGGTGTTCTTAGCACATGACATATGACGCTGTACATTGAAATTAGTCAGGTATAATGAAGTAATCTGTGTGCTGAACAGTAAGTGTGAGTGAGTGTGTGAGAGTGTGCGCAACATTGTGCGCGTAAGTAGCCACAAAAACTCTCTATCACAACACAAATCATAAGTCCCCATCTCACACTCAGCCTCGTCTTACAGCTCAATTGACACATTGGTAAATTCAAGTTCGCTCGGCAGTTTAATTCAAGGGTCTACTTCATTGAGACGTGACATGCATAGTGCATTGCCATGCGCGCACCGCATCAGATACTTCTCTTCTCTTCAATGTGTAGGAGTCCACTTCATATGAAGATTTGCTTGCTCTTGAAGAAGGTGTACTGGGGTCATCCACCTTACAGTAGATGACCTCACAGGAGCCCCAAGGTGACGGGCATGGATTTGTTGCATTCTTGCATGCATGCATGCTACCACAGAAGTATGTACATGCAGTCCAAATGCACACTTTAAAAATACCCAGTTAAAAAATTAGTTAATTAAATAATTTAAATAATTCTTGAGAATTCTTTAACTTTTAAAAATTAAATAAAAAATCATTTCAAATATTTTAATAATTAAAAATTAAATAAAAAATTATTTGGAATTTTTAATAGTTAAAAATTAAAAAAAATAATTCATCAGCAATTTTTGGTGACATCGCTAGCGATCAGTCGCGTTTGGGTCGCAAACGGATAAATCGTGGTAAAATTCAAATGTTTCTTTTCTTCCGCAGCTTCCACCGCCAGGCTCTCCATAATGCCGCGCATTCCGAACTTTGTGGCGCTATAACAAGATGTTTATTACTCATTCAGTGTGTGCGTACCATAAATCCTCCAATACAACCCCCCTCCAATAGTGCCCCCGGGTAAGGAGAGGTTGAAAAAATAGTGCCCCGGGGGCACTATTGGAGGATTTACGGCATGTAGTTTTAAGTGACATTTTTGAACCGCCTGTACCTACATATACGTGGGCATGTCTGCATCGCCCAAACATTCACCCCCCCCTTACTCAAAAAAACCACAACCAATAAGCGGAAAGCGCCATGTCGGCATAGTGTCCTCCGAATGATGAGATGGCGACGATGTGACCTTTGTCCGCCCGTAGCATGGCATCGAGGAATGCCCGAATTGTCTGGAACAGCGTGCGTGCGTGCGTGTTTGGCATGCGTGCGTGCTTGCGTGCGTGCGTGCGTGCGTGCATGCGTGCGTGCGTGCGTGCGTGCGTGCGTGCGTGCGGGCGTGCTGGCGTGCGTGCGTGCGTGCGTCGTGCGTGGGTGCTTGCGTGCGTGCGTGCGTGCGTGCGTGCGTGCGTGCGTGCGCGCGTGCGTGCGTGCTTGGCGCGCGTGCGTGCTTGGCGCGCGTGCGTGCTTGGCGAGCGTGCGCGAGTGCGTGCGTGTTTGGCGTGCGTGCGTGAGTGCGTGGGTGCTTGCGTGAAAGTACAGTGCTGACCCAAAAAGTCCCTAGGAGATTCACATCGATCATTTTTCTAATTTGCTCATCAGTTAGATCCGGCAGAGAGGCGAACTGTAGAACCGCGGCGTTAGAAACAAGAATGTCAACATGATCTGAAATCTTGTACTTAGCGGTACGTCCAAAACAAATAAAAGAGTAATAATACAGTAATTACTGTACACATGCTCCAAACCAATGCCCAAATCCGTGTGTATTCTTCTTGCCACATCTCTCATTAGGTTAGCATTAGAAACACTGGCCACATAGCAGCTGGCTCTGCCGCGCTCAGCTACGATATCTGTCGTGGTTTGTTCTAAGGTCACCTAAAAGTGCATGTTTGAACAACCATTCCCACCAATCCCCCCCCCCCCCCTCCCACAAAGCGCACACACGCACACGTGTGGGAGGTGGCCCGCACACCTGAGCATAATCAGGGTGTACGCGTCAGCGTACAACCCTAATATGTGACGACTTCTCAATGCGGCTTTTTGAATTTTCGATCGCCTATAACTTTTGCTTGCCTGAACGGATTTTGGCCCGCTATGGCTCAAATGAACCGCCTTCTTCTGGGGCATCGAACGCGCCAAAACGCGTTTCTTTGTTTTACTGTAAGGGGTCAATAGTTTCAAGAATGTTTCGCGAACGCGTGTGTTTTTTTTCGTGTTCTCTGCCACTTTTTTGAAGCGCCGCTCGCGAACGCCACGAGCGATTGGGCTGAAACTTGGCGTGTAAGCGCGGCCCATGATGGCTCTTACCAAAGCATTTGTCTCTAGCTCTTACCAGTGTTGAGTTATGGCCAATTTTTCACGTTTTTTTGGACATAGTCGTTTTTTCGGCCAAAATTTTGTGCGCTATAGGCGCCTCAACCGCTCATCGCAGAGATTTGCTATAATGGTGAAAGTTGACCGCCTAGACATGTAGCATTGTACTTTCAACAAATTGGGCGCGGCCAGTGTCTATATCGACAATGCCGATTTTTTTTGTTAGTTCCACCAAGAGTAAAACTCCAAAAAATGCCATGTAAACCCCCAATTTTTCTTTTATTTTCGTGAACAGTACGTCAAGGCGAGTCATCGGTAAGTCAATGTTTTGAAAGTTCCATCACTGGATAATGAGATATGAGCTCCTGAACCTTCAAAAAAATGATTTTTGTAAATATTTTTTTATAATTTTTTTGTTAATGTAATCGGGACGAAACTTTGTAAGCATACGCTGTATACAATCAGAAATTAATCCCCCAAATGGATTCTTCCTAAATGCCCCCAATCTTGAGATCTGGAACATTTAGTAACATTGGGTCTTGGGCAACCAATCGAGAGGTCGCGGGTTCGACTCCCGCTGGCGTCTCTGCCATCTCCTGAAAACCAAATCAATACTGTGTTACCCCAGTGTCCTTTCCTGCCTCACCCATGTTGTTCCCACGACTCACCCTACATTTTTTCAGTTTTTTTCGTTTTTCTTTTCAGATGTTAAAATATTTTTGGCTGACTTTATCAAGGCAGTGAACATCAAGTGCTTTTGGGATGTGGACTCTCATGTGCAACCTCACAAGGCGCACATGCATGCACGCACGCACGCACGCCCGCACGCACGCACGCACGCACGCACGCAAGCACGCACGCACACACCGACGCACGCATGCACGCCCGCACTCTCGCATGCACGCACTCTCGCACGCACGCACGCACGCACGCACGCACGCACGCACGCACGCACGCACGCACGCACGCACGCACGCACGCACGCACGCACGCACCCACGCACGCACGCATGCACCCACTGATGCACGCCCGCACTCTCGCACGCACGCACGCACGCACGCCCTTTAAATCTGCTTACCCCCCAGAATGGTCTCCGACGTCCCCCCCCCCCACTTAAAACACCTGGATGTATGCTATTGCGGTAGGGAAACTCACTGCCCCTTGTTGGCACCTGAAATCCATGCACGCGTGGGTGCATATTTTGTTTATATCAATACAAAAAAACACTGTATTAAGGAAAAATTTGCAGGCAGCTGCAAAAAAGGGGAATATGTGACTTACGTAGACAGAAGTTGAGCTTGAAAAGAAAAATGATATTCGCGCATTGCTGAAGTCCACTTTGAAAAAAGATTGTATAAGAGCATTGCACTGGAGTCCACTTTGAAAAACGATTGTATAACAGCGTTGCAGTTGATGTGGAGTCCACTTTGAAAAACGATTGTATAAGAGCATACAATGGTATGCACAATCAATTTGCTTGTCACATATTCGGCGTTTTAAGCGTGAGCTATTTTGGCATATTTCATTTTGGACAACAGTCATTCTAGCGACATCGCTATTGCCCAGCTAAAAGTGACACACACCACTGCCCTACGCACGTTGCAGGTAGAACTAAAAACCATAAGTGCAACAGGATTCTTGGTGTGGTGTGGTATGTATTTCAACGCTGCTGATTACGGATTTTCAAAGGACAGGTAAATGATAAGCTTCGGTACGCTAATGTAGATTGTGGTTGTAGAACAGCTCCTTAAATTATACCTGAAGTGCCTGTTGTGTATACTCTCCATCCATTAACACAACAAATTCCTGTTACTGTGATACAAAAATCAGTTATCCCGATTCCAGACTGCAGGTATGTTTGCAGAATTGAATAGAACAATTTGTAGGTATCATAATTCGAACTGTATTAGAATCAAAATATTCTATTCATTGGATCGTCATTTCCAACTTACAAAATATTTCGGTGTCTATGTATGTACATACGTGCATGCGTGCGTGTGCACGCACGTGTGAGTGCGTGTGTAGCTTGGTATATGCGCTTTTCCTGGTATGCTATAAGTGCCACTGTATTCTGTCATCATGTAGCGAGCGCTAAAAACGCCGAATATGTGACAAGCAAATTGATTGTTCATACCATTGTATGCTCTTATACAATCGTTCTTCAAAGTGGACTCCACATCAACTGCAACGCTGTTATACAATCGTTTTTCAAAGTGGACTCCAGTGTAATGCTCTTATAATGCTCTTATATCTTTTTTCAAAGTGGACTTCAGCAATGCGCGAATATCATTTTTCTTTTCAAGCTCAACTTCTGTCTACGTAAGTCACATATTCCCCTTTTTTGCAGCTGCCTGCAAATTTTTCCTTAATGTACCTACCTATAGCATACCTATAGGTACATGCACCTATATGTATCTACAGTACCTATGCTTGCTGACCTCGTCAATATCAATGAGAACAACGATCGCCCCATGTTCCACAGCGAAATGCCGCCCCAGTTCTCGGCCGATCCCCTAGAAGGTTCACCTACGTTTAAAGGTATGCCAAGGTACATATACAGCGGTGCAAAAATCACTTGCGCGCCGCCGGTAATGACCACGACCTGACCGCGCACCGATTTTTCCAGTTTGAAGAGCCATTCCAGGATGTCGTACTAGGTAAGTGGTGTGGTGAGGCCTTCCTTCAGCACTTCGCACCCACGCACGCACCGGCACGCACGCACGCACGCACGCACGCACGCACGCACGCACGCACGCACGCACGCACGCACGCAAACGCTCATCTTACCGTCAGGTATAAAAAGAAGAGCGCAACGTAGCGAATAAAACTCAGAGTAATTTTCACCACGCCCATTTTCCAACACTCGGCAATGATCGGAATTGCATTACGTGTCGACGTGTCGTACAATGCCGCACACTTTGTGTAGCATGTAGTAGTGTAATCGCCACTTTCATAGCAGTGTGCAGTGTACTACGCATACAGTGTATTACAAACGTGTGGTTACACCGTGCACACTGACAAGCATGGAACTGCATTGTGTGTGAGAGAGAGAGAGAGAGCGCTTCACGATTGCTCGAGAGTCGCTAATTTATGTTCTGTTTTCAATCCCAACCCAAGATGGACCTTACAGCTGTATACGTGTAACATTGATTGTGAATCGACGCATAGAATCTCGGCTGCACTTTTAGCCCAGCCCAAGACTGACTGACTGATTGACTGATACTTAACGTTATTATGGTTCGACGTACAGAATTAGCAGCAGCACGAACAGTGGGGTTGCATACAGTGGTGCGCGTCGAATGTCGATAGCATGGAGACTGAAAAAAGCGGAAATTCTAACAAGCTCGTTTCAAAAGCCACTTCATTTGAATTTGTTGCCTTTCATTCGAAATTTCTGTGTTTCGGCACATATTGGACCGGAGTGCGCTTCCTGGAATTCTTTAGCAGTGCCGATTCTTTTGGAATCGGTGAAATCGCCGCTCAAGCTTCAATGATACGACGCGCCCTTATTGTATCCTTTGTTCCATTGCAAAATGCACTGTTGTTGCATTGCAAAATGCTACACCACCTTACTTTTTTTCAGAAAGTCCAAAAGTCTGCATTGCAATTGCAGATGTAGGAGACAGGAGGGAGGACGTCCACGTTCGTGCGTAGGTGCAGATAGAGTTGGGCGCGTATTTTTTCGAACGTATTTTTTCAAACGAATTTTTTCAAACGTTTCAAACGTAAAAATACGTCGCTGCCTGTATCTTATTTTTAAAAAATACAGTCGTAGTCGTAATCGTAAGGTTGTAGTAGTAAGTCGGAGTCGTAAACCTGTATTTTGGTGAATCAACCTGCAATAGATAATAAAACATTTGTTGTTAATCAATGTACCTAACATTGAAGAGCATATGCGAGTTGTGTGGTAGGTAGACTTTTCACAAGACGATTTTTTTACATCACATTACTCTTATGACGCTTAGGTTTTGCTTACAGTAGGTTTCGGACGCAGCGGACGCGGACCCAACAATTGGTTCTGCTAGCTTTTGCAATTGCTATCTCCTCTTCACGCCCTCAATTTTTGCATCGCGCCCTGTGTCGCGTTCTTAGCTCACTTTGTTGGATGCCAAATCTCCTGGTCGCTCATTACTCCGCTTACCTGCCACTCACCCACCTCACACACACACACACACGCGTACGCTACGCACGCACACACACTCCTATACGTCCACTTGCGTGCTTGCGCAGTTTTACAGTGTCTGAGCTACTGTATGTACCGATTTCTAAGCTTTGGACACTTCGCTGATGACTTACTATGATGTATGGTACATGTACATACGCACTCTTAAAAAATACAAAAGATACGTATTTTTTCAAAAAAATAGCGTATTTTTTTCAAAAAAATACGTCGGTCCATAGTCAAAACGTATTTTTCCCAACTCTAGGTGCAGAGGAATGCACTGATACGTCCTAAAGGCATGCACACTGCCCCCTCCCCGCCCCAATACGGGGCCAAAGGTGCCCACACTGCCTTATGGCACCATGGCTCTGTGTAGCTGCGTGGTAGCGAAGAGAAGTGGGTGGCTGGCTGGACTGACGCGCGTACTGGCGAACGCACTAGCATAGCACTAGCCTAGGAAAATAACGCGGCGGAAACTTTTAAAATTGACCCAGAAGTTTTTGACCTTGTCTCAGATTGGGAAACATCTAGTCCTATCCTTAACAATGCGTTTTTCCAGATTTTGACCCAGAAATTTTGCTCCCAGACACAGAAATGTTCCTCCCAGATTGGGCCCGATCCTTAAGCATGTGTTTTCCCAGAAATTTAGCTCGAGAACACAGAAATTTTGCTCGAGGACCCAGAAATATTAAATGTTTTTTTTTAATAATTTTTTTAGAATAAATCTAAAAGGGTGTATCTCCAAATTGGTCCTAAGAATGCTCAAAAAAATTAGGCCCGATCCGTCAAGCCACAAAGGGGAACCGGTCGGGAACGGACGAGCGGACCATTACGAATTTTTCCATCCGACCGGCGGCGAAAAAAAAACAACGTCAAGAGCGCAATTTTACTGCGTCGTTAGTGACAAAGTACCGTATCCACCCGTGAATGCACGCCCGCTCATGTTAGACGGGCTCTTTATGGTGTGTGTGGAGAATATAAAATTTCCACTCGGCTGTGTGACGCATGCGCGTGTGCATGTAATGTGACGCCCACAGTCACTGCAAATAATGACATGCACGTACACGCGGCGTGCACGCTTTGACACGCATGAAAGAGCTTGTGAAATGGCTGTGACGATGTGTGTGTGCATTGCGCACAAAGCGTTGACGAATCAGCATAAAACGAGTGGCCTGTGAGAACAGCTCTGCATCAGTGCGAAATCTTGCAGAAATCGACATTCAAGGCTAATCGAAATGGCTAAACTCTGCTTTCTCGGTAAGCCGCCTCATTTTGTCTTTCTAGCGCAATGTCAGCTGCATAATTTAAGCAACGTCTGTAGTTGTTGCATGGTCCAGCAATGCCCATACCATCATCCATAATGCCTTTCTCCGTTAGTGCACGCGCGCCAGAGGGCATGTTAGAATCGTACTCTGTTGTATGTATGATTTACAGCACGTTCAATGAGATTTATTTTACGTCCTTCAGTGCTCTGCGCAGTGGTGTGCGTCGTGATGGTAGCGGGCCACAAGGGTGGGCATGGAAAACACCGCGGCGGCAAGAGGAGCGGAGGCATGTGCATTGTGCAACGCACATACACTGTTGCTACTGTAGCGTGGCAACTGCTCATTGGTGTTCTGTGTGGCAGGAGGCCGCGGCCGTCCGACCCGACCACCATGGTTCCCAACTGAATATCCCAACCGTTTTCGAACATTGAATGTTACGGTATGCAAAAGCGGCGGTTTTTTTTTTTAATTTCGTTGGAATGTCAGACCTGCAGTGTGATTTCAGGCGTCGAATAGCATGAATGGACGATTCTGTGGAATGCTGCGTGCAACATACTGTAAACCCTATAATTAGCCCACCCCCCTATAATTACACCCCCTCCCTAAATGGACCATCGTCTGAAAGGCGAAATTTTCTATGTCTGGGTGTGTGTATGGGTATGGTCGCGTATGTGTATGTACGTGTATGTGTATGTGATACTGTGTGAGAGTGTGAGAGTTTACCAACGTGTGTGTGCAGCTTATTTTTCCTTTCCCTTAAAAATCGCCTCCACGCGCATTTTCGCCCACAAACCTTCCCACACATCGACACTTCCAGTTTATAAGCCCCCCCCCCTCTAATTAGCCCCCCCCCCCATATTTATACACCCTCCTAGGGCTCGACCAAAAAATTTAGCCCTCGGGTGGCTAATTATATAGGGTTTGCGGTACTCGGACATGTGTACCGCAAATTCTTCAATAGAATCCCTGGGGTAATATTGTTTCACCTCTCAGCTACTAGGGGGCACTATTGGAGAGGGGTACTGTTGTTTTAACCCTTTGCTACACGGGAGCACTGTAGAGGGGTACATTATATTGAATTGGAGACTATTGCAGAATGTTTACGGGTTTGAGTTTTTGAGAACGACTGTAGTAATGCACTTACCGTACAACGAATAGGGCCTCCAGGCGCTCAAAGCTCTACTTAATCGGGATACGGGATACTTAATCGCGTCCACTACGGTACACATGTGCATACGACTACGATACTATTGGTGTGCATGCACAACTTGAACTTTCACAAAGATTGTACATCACTTTCCCTGTACATTTTCCAGACAACCTACAAGGGCTTCGTGGTTCGCAGTCTGGACCACTGGTGCGACTGGTTCCCCAACTACTGCGCGCTGCTGGACGGTGATTACTACAAGGACTTCGTATGCAAATTTCCTACTGTAATTGCGTTTTATACGTTGGGGTTCCATGTGGCTTTTAGCTGGCCGATGCCTTCGACCGCAGGAACTACAACGTGTCCATGCTGAACGTGACCTCCGTCAGACTTGGCGACCTGTGAGTCGTGGTGGTTTTTATCTATTTTATTTTGTTTTTCTTCTTTTTTTTACGCTCGACGACACGACACACAAAGTTGCACGCGTGTTGTGCGCACTTGCACGCTGCGAATAGTTTACCCTTACATGTGTACATGTATCAACTTCATGAACCAACGCTGCGCCAATGCACCAGTTGTATACCGAGCTTCCGAAAGTGCAAATTACGTTCCTTGTGGTGCGCTCACACAGCATGCACAGTTCGGCATTGCAGTGCCGATACAACGTCGTCATTTAATCAATTGCAGGAATAATAATGTACCTTTTTGTGAATTAAAAAATGAACAAAAAATGTAAAGGAAAATTCAAAAAATACCGTTTCGCTCAGGTTTCCAAGTCCGCCGCCGTCTGCCCCGGGAGGGCCCTCTCCAGTTTTCGGGCTGAACTGGCCTCGTGATCACCGCAGACCCATGCCAGGCGGCCCCATCCGTGGCATGAACGCGCAGTTCATCGAGTTCGCGGTGACCTTCGAGCCGCCGCGCGTGCCCATCGCCGAACGGGTCGAGCGGACGGTCGGCGACGCGGCCATCAATGACAGTCTGCGCGTCGTCGGCGTCGCCGTGCTGGAAGAGTAGCACTACCCCGCCCCCCCCCCCCGAGTGGAAGCCGAGAGCGGCGATCGATTGAAATCAAGAGCTCATTCGCAACGCAATTCCGCTGTTTCGAGTTCCGATGAAAGAACGAGCATTCGACTGAGCGAGGGCTACCGTATGTACGTACGCACGTCGCGATATACCTACTGTAGTCTGCGTTGGGAGTACCTGCGTGCGTGCAAATGGTTTGGTTGGTGGGAGACTGGGAGGAAACAGTTTTGAGTCTATCCAAAGGTCGCGTGTGCAATACGATGAAGATGTGCACAACAACTGTACACGCTGGGTCTGCCTCTCTTTGTTTGCGAACGCTCTCTTGAGCTAGGAACTACCGAAATCCATTTCTAGCGACCGCGGCGTACTTACATTTCGCGTGACAAAACTGCACGAGGAGTGACCATAACTGTGAGTTGACGTACACCGGACACTAAGAACAAATATCGCACCAAAATACTGTCAAAACGGATTCGCCGTGCCTCTCTTCCGCGCTTCGTAATCGTATTCGTCATCGTCCACCGCGATTCTGGGCAGACTGCCCGTTAGGCAGCTGATATGCTGCAAAAAGAACTTTTTGCGCGCATATTCAAAACGGCTAAGACTAGGACAATGCGCGATTTTCTGGACAGAGAGAGAGACTGGATTTTGTGAGACACAGGTGACTCTGTGTGCCTGAAACAGACAAGTGATGATGCAATGAGTTGAGCGTTGAAAAACATGCCATGCATTGTTGCATGCAACAAAGGACCAGGCAAAGCAGCATTGCTATGGCACAGCAGCTTATGATGAGCTAGCTTTGGAGCAACAAGCGAGACAGGACATACTAGTGCAACTGCGAGAAGCAATGCACCTAGTTCTTTTTAACCGGCCCAGCAAAGGTCGAGTATGCGTCAGTGTCCGGCAGTACTTTCGCCTTTCCGGCCATTGACACCTCCATTTGAGTGTTCATCGTCGTGCGAAATGCGTCCTGAACTTATGAAAGTAACAAGCTGGCAAGTGCCACACCCAGACCGTGCTGCAAACGCTGTCAAAACAAAACAAAAATAAAAGTTCCTTCCTTCAGGCTGCTGTCTCCAACCAAGTCAAACCGTTGCCACCACAATAATTTTCGCTTACGACGTCATTTACTACGAAAAGCCCGCCAAAAAACGGGACGCATAAATTATATTATACAGAAAATTCGTCTCTCCCTCCGTACGAGAAAGTCGCGCAGTGCGGAGCCGACTTTGCCCTTGCGCGCCTCGATGCGCGACCGATAGGCGAACTCGCAGAGGGCAGCGACCATGGCGACGATCATGCCGCCGATGAGGATGTAGAAGATGCCCGCCACCTTTGACAGATTCAACGAGGACGACGTGCTGTCCTGAAGAATCAATCGAAGAGTTGTGGAGAAAAGGCGATTGCAGTGCTGGGATTTGAACCCAGGTCTCAGGAATGCCGGTCCTGTATGCTATGTACATGCACCCACCTGCACCCACTGTCTCACGGATTTTTTAATATTATACTGCAAATCCTCCAATAGTGCCCCCAGGACACTATGCTTTCAACCTTGCCTTGCCCCATGTAGCACTATTGGAAGTGGGGGCTTTATTGGAGATTTATGGTAGTTGTAAAGAACGTGAGAAGGCGTAGGTAGTTATGTCGCCTTGAATGAAAAAGCAACTGCAGAGTGCACCTATTGTGCGCCATATGTGGTCACAGCGTCATCAAAGTGAACGTGTGTACATACAAACTGTGTACTGTACTATGGAGTGGGAGCACCTATTAGGAACTGACCGCAATTCCCTTCTCGCACTGTCCTCTGTCGTACCACCACTTGTTGTTGAGCTTCTTCAGTTCGCCCTTCTCCTGCATGTCGAGAATGGCCAAGTTGATCTTGTCCCTAAAGTCTCTCCTTCCACCAAGTATGTCATTCTCGTATGGCCTAGTGGTAGAGAACCCGCCTCTTGCGCACACGGTTCTGGGTTCTACTCTTGATGGAGCCACTAAAAACGAGTCATTCCTTATCCATGGATTTTCTCGTGCTGTCGCTGCTCTAGAATGGTGTCCTTCCAAATGTCTTTTGCTAATTACCTATGCGGCTTTAGAGACATGGAGATGGAGATGGCTATGCCATATGGGCCATTGACGGCCTCCTAGCGTTTCCCCTAATCCAACAACAACAACAACAACAAGTTTGTCATTCGCTATAGATATTTGGGTGCGTACTTGAGCACCGATCCAAAGGGAGTGGCGACACCGTAGCCGATCGAATTGAGCCTCTCTCCCACTTTCATGGTGTCGCAAGGCTTTCTGGTGTTGGCGTACTCGTTCGAGGTCTCTTCCAGGAGAAACGCGTACCGGCCCTAAACAGACGCTATTTTGGTGCGTTTCTTAGTGCAACCTTGGGAAGTCTATACGGCACCTTGGACTTGCGAACGCGCACGATGCCCTTGTCGTAGGTGGGCTCGAAGACGCTGGGCGTTTGCGCGTTCATGTACTGCCACATGCGCTGGTACGTCTGGACTCTCGAGTGCTGCAACGAGCCAAGTGCGTTGTTTGTGTATAGAATGTACCGTAGATTATGTGTGTGTATGCACAAACGCCTCCATGCGGTCAGCAGCAACAACGACCCTTCTACCTACAGCTGGACGAGAAAAAATGCCCCCAAGGGGGGGGGGGACAAATGCAACGTTTACTTTACGGTGCCTTAAGGCCAAAGCACACGCCTCCGTCCCGGACCGTCCCGTCCCGTGCCGTGCCGTCCAGTCGCGCGGACGCGCCTATCAAATGCACGGTATCGATTTTCGGCTGGCCAAATTCAAGCCAGCTGAATTTGGCTGGCAGAAAATCGATACCGTGCATTTGGTAGGCGCGACCGGACGGCAGGGCACGGGACGGGACGGTAGCGTGTGTTTTGGCCTTTCGCGGGCGCCCACCTCGAAGAAGGTGGTGGTGCTGCCGCCCTGCTTGATGCCGTACTTGATCTTGGTCTGTTTCGCGAGGTCGTCCACCGAGGCGATGGGGGTCGACATCTTTTCCAGGGTCAGAAAAGCGGCCAGGTTGGCCGTGTAGGAGGAGACCATGATCATGGTGAAGAACCACCAGGTGCTGCTCGCCAGCCGACCAGACACCGACCTGTGCGTCCGTGTGCAGAAATCGTGACGCAAAATTTGAAATTAAATGAGTTTTACTTTCCTTCGGCGCACACCCACCCAACAACATGTGGACGTTGATCGAGACTCAAGAGCGTACGAATGTTGTGCGCGCAATAATCACAGTAGACAAATGAATTTTGACCCAAACAAACTGCTGAAACTTTACAGATTTAACGAGATTTGTACAATGCGAGGAATTGTGCACCACAACCACCTTTCACATAAACGAATCGAAACAGTTGTATGAAATTGGACTCACCTGGGCAATATGTCGGTTCCCTGTTGCATAAAGGCAGCCAGCGTGAACCACAGGCAATTGTAAACGGAGAAGTCATTGGAGATTGTGAATCCCCCATTGGGCATCTCTTCCACGCGCCACTCGTACGGACTGAAGCGGCTCACCAGGAAGATGACGATCGACACCTATGTAAGTACGTAGGTACCACCAGAGTTCTGTTTTAAGGTTCTCTGCAGGCACGCACGCACGTACACGCACTCTCACACTCTCTCTCTCTCACACACACACACGCACACACACACGCACACACACACGCACACACACACACACACAGAGTCGAGCATACCCCGACATATGCAAAGAGGATGTACATCCAGATCTCGGTGCTGAGCGGCTGCATGAATGAGAAGACGGAGAAGTCCTGCTTCTCGGGCTTCTTGATCATGATCGTGATGCCCGTCGTCATGAAGGGCTTGCTGAAGTCCACGACGCGCTCGCGCAGACGCGTGATCGTCAAGGGAGCGATCGCCAGATGAGCCGTCTGGAATTGATCGAATCGATTTGACGTCCCACTGCAGGGATTGAGCAGATGCGCATCGACCTGCACAAAAGACATGGCCTAACCCAACTATGATACCGTAAGTCCTACAATAGAATCACCCCCTTCAATAGTACCCCATCTACAATAGTGTCCCGGGTAAGGCATAGTTGAAAGTATAGTGGCCCATCCAATAGTGCCCCGGGCTAAGTGGTACGTCATGTCGTGCCTTTCATTGGCAAAAAAATGAAGTGGTAGGTACATGTAATACAGACCCCCTCTAATAGTACACCCGGGTAAGAAGAGGTTGAAAGAATAGTGCCCCGGGTTGGCACTATTTTGGGATTCACGGTAGTATGTACATAGATTGAGGGCGACTTTAGGAAGCCGTCTATAAGTATGCCCTGTCATCCTCATGGCGCTTTTCTATGTTGACGCACGTTCGAAAGAACGCCAACTGTCTAGGGAAACGACACTCTTCCTACATGTGGTCTGGCTGAAAGGTACGCGATGTACGCGATTTCACAGCCAGTGCAGTTTCTATACTCTTCATTCATCATCGTTAACCTGTTGCTGTGAGCATGTTGACCACTACATGCGGATTTTAGACTGTGTTCCTGCAGGCTACCCAAATGCAGTTTGGGCGACAGGGGCGAGGGGAGGAGAGTGGATGGGTCCAGTCCAGGTCGCCAGAACCAGCACTCCTTCCAACAGTCGCTATCTTTCCATGCCAAGCAGCAAAGACCGAGACCGTTGATTGCGAATCAGCCTTGACGTCCACGCACCCCATTCAAGAGCTCTCCGATCATGCCGTTCCAGTGGCCGTCGGTCGTTGCCGCGCCGTATTCTCCGTCGTCGCTCAGCTTGATCCTGTACTTGAAGCCGTCGATGCGCTCGCTCAGCAGGTGCGCCAGGTCGACGCAGTAGCCCTCGTACTTGTCCTCGCCCTCGTACTCGTTGCCGTCCTTGTCCGTCTTCACCATGAAGAATGGCTTCACCTGGAGATGGAAAAGGAATCACGAGAATCTGGTGGTGGTGGTGGTGGTGGTGGTGGTGGTGGTGTTGGCTTTTGGTGGTGGTGGTGGTGGTGGGGGTGGTGGTGGTGGTGGTGGTGGTAGTGTTGGCTTTTGGTGGTGGTAGTGTTGGCTTTTGGTCGTGGTGGTGGTGGTGGTGGGGGGGGGGGGTGGTAATTGTCATTTGACAATTCCAGGCAGGAAGACCCACACACGCACGTACGCACGCACCTCGACGGTAGTGATGACGTACTCGCGACTGAGCACCTCGTCCTTGTCGTCGTAGCGAGTGTGCATCTCCTCGTTCGTGCCCGGCACGAAGCCCGAGCCCTGCACCCACTCAAACTCCTGGAATGGACGAGCATTCCGAATTCCGAAAGAATATGAAGTGTCGGAACTACCGAAGTGTCCGAACTGAATCGGCGTGGATGCAGCGAGAAACAAACAAAAACGAATGAGAGGCACCGAATACCGATTCCTCCATCGTCGACGACTGGGGCAGGAAGGTCGTCTCGTGAATGCGGACGGAGAAGTTGACTCGGAGTCCAGTGTCCGGATCGAACTGGATGCGACCGGTCAAGCCTCTGGGCGTCCCGTGCCGCATAGGCTGCGCGCCTCTTGGCGTTCTGGAGCCGGGAATGCGCACCTAAATAATGCCGATTATCACCCCAAGGTCGCCTATACGCGCAACGGCACACTTACCTATACACTTGAAAAAAAAGAACCGAACCCTTCGAACGTGCTTGGCAATCTGTTGGCCCAAATGAAATGGTTTAGGAGGTCCGCCAGCCGATGGGTGGCAGTGCAGCCTGAAGTTTCAGATCTTATGAGTTGAGAGCGTGAGAATGCCAGATTACGTGGTAGGTATTCTTTTCCACTGTTTGAGCTGAAAACTCGAAGATTCTGTCCTTCTTAACGTTTTTTTTTTAAGTTCGCGTGAAATCAAATACCGTAAATCCTCCAATAGTGCCATCAGGGCACTATACTTTCAACCTCTCATCCAGGGAAACTATTGGAGGGGTGCACCATTCTTTTAACCTCTGCGTACCCGGAGGCACTATTGGAGGACTTACGGTAAAATACAGGGCAAATCTCAAACGCGCCCAGGTTCGTTTTCTCCGTTCATCAGCTTGTGTCGTCTCATGAGCTTTCGAAAAGCGCTCCGGTTCTGCCGATCCGACGCGCGCAGTGCCTGCCGAACCACAGTGACGGCGTCATAAACCAAAGCTTCTTCTAGCTGAAAGCGGAGTGGGCCAGCCTCGACTTCCGCTCTTTGTTCAAGCATATCTCAGGGGTGGATGAAGCGATTTCGATGAAATTTTAAGCACTTGTAGTAGACGGTTTAACTTAGACTTCCTCCACGTTTCAGCTAGACCTATCACGTTATTCAAAAATTCACGAAGTCGAGGCTGGCCCACCCTGTATTTGGAGCAAAGAAAGGGTGATCAGTCAGCCACAACTTTCACTCTATGATAGGTGCTTCTTTGAAAAATCCTTTTTTAAATGTTTTGCTTAAAAACACTTTTTTCTAAATTAAGGCAGCGTTCAGGATTCAGATGGGGGTTCAGGCCATCTAAGGGCACGTTGGTGCGAACCACCAGAGGGTGGATTGAAAAAATAGCGCCCATGGGGGCGCATCACCCTTTAGAACATCACTATGCCTGAATACCCAAGCTGGACCAATCGGCAACTCACCGTAATTGGAATGAATTGGTTCTCTCGATTCAGAAATTTCGCGTATTTTCTGCGCATTCTGTTGAAGTGCGCGACCTTCGACTGAAGGAGTTGAAAGCCAGTGATGTTCACAAATGCCTTGGCCACCAGCTCCTTGTCCTCTGGCGTTAGGTCCTGCGAATTAGATTTCAGGGCGGCACTTTAAATGACAACTCAATTAAAAAAACCAACAAAATTTGCGGCAATGTAGTGGAATATCTGCTTCTTTGGCGGACTGGTGGCGATGTCCCTTAACAGCTTTCCCTGCCTGTCGGCGTTGAACGCGTCTATCACAACGTAGAAAGTTCTAGATTGCGTGTTTTGCTTAGATTCTCAGATTCAGATTCGGGAAACAAATGTCAAACTGACTGGTTCTTCTCGTCAAAGTGACGTCTGTGGAAGTCGTCCACGACCTTCTGAAAGTCCGCCTCTCTTTCCGGCAGTTTGAGCGGCTTTAGACTGACCGCCCTGGGCCGCTGGCCTTTCCCTTTCGGGTGCAGTAGGTGCCAGTTTATGCGCTCGATGTTCCACGGCTCTTGAGGATACCAAGAAAATGCAGTTGGAGCTGACTTACAACGTACATAAGAAACACACAATACATACACAGGAATGCATCGTTTGTTTGTGCTTTGAGACGCTCACCGTCATGAAAATACGTGATGTTGTCGAGTTTTCTGTCGCGGATAATATCAGCCAGCAATTCGGCTGTTGGCGGCAGCATTGAAACCTGAACAGTTTTGCGTACCGGCATTGTTGTTGCTGTTGGACGCTACGAATGCAGGTGGTGATTTATAATCTTTGTTTTTTTATGAATTGTCTTCAATGATTTTTTTTCAATTGATGAAACCATGCACCTATTTGTACATAAATTATAAGTTTTACTAAATTAGTTTCAAAACACGCGGAGGCTGAACTGAATTGGAGAGAAAGGAGCTGTATTTCAGGTTCAGAAGAGCTGTGAGTACCTCAAACCAGGATGACGGATTTGCGCTGCGCCTGAGATTGACGTAGGGGACGTGCAGCGCTTCCGAGATCATTTGATAGACCGCCTGACTGGTGGGAATCAGATCGCCGCTGGCGATCATGGCGAGAAAGCCGTCCTTCAACTCTTCGCAGACTATAAACGCGCCTGACTGACCTTTGTTTGCTGGCTAGCGTCACACATGTACCGAAATTCCTCCACTGGTGCCAAGTGCCCCGGGGGCCAAGAAGTGCCATACGATTTGCGTTATACAGGGACAGGGGACATATACAGCGTTATACAGGGACGTTGTACAGGTACACAAATCAAGCAAGTACGGTACAATAGTTACGTTTATTTGGTGTGTGTGTGTGTGTGTGTGTGTGTCAGCTACACCCATGAATGAATGACACTTCAGCTACTTTGAACTGTTAATCACCTGTGTATTATGTAAGGAACGCTATCTTACCCCTCTAATAGTGCAAAAAGAGGTCGAAAGTATGGTGCTCTGGGAGCACAACTGGAGGATTTACGGTAAGCGGATTTTGGTTCCCTTTCTGGGGCAGAGCACCTTCTCTGTGGAGGGGGGGGGGGGAGGCTGGTGGCAAGCGACTTCGGCGGGAGTCCCGAATGAAACAATGCCCGCCGAACGTATAGATAGATAGGTAGGTACCCATGGACACTGAACGGACGTAGAAACGCCCAATTGTATCATTCTGAAGACGTCGAGACTAATTCCGGCGTGGGGCGGAGGCAAGGCTGCCGGCTGGAGGGGCCCCCTTAGCAAAATGTAAAAGCGACAACAGTCAATCGGCCCACTTCGGTTGTGAAGATTCCAGGCGCCCAAATCCGCCCGGTTCACCAATCTGACCGCTGCGCCGTCGACCGGGCCCAACCGTACGGGCGTCCTCCTTGCCGATTCGTCCATGGCGAAACGAAACATTTCGTAGGGGCTGTTCGCATGACTCGTGTTCCGGTAGTTCTGCACTTCCCGGTTCGCGAAGAAGGCTCCTGGATTTTTTTTTTTGAACTTTTCCTAGATTTATGTTGGACAAGAAAAGCTCGCACGACTGAGGACAGCTTTTGGGCCAGTGGTAGAGAATCGGCACGGTTCTGGGTTCGATTCTTGATGGATCCACTAGATCGAGGACTTCCCTCTCAATGGATTTTCTCGTGCCGTTGCTGCCCTAGATTACAGATGGCGTTCTTCCGAATGTCTTTGGCTAGACGTGAAGACGTCATGGAGATGGGCATGCTACATATGTATATGGGGGTACGCGGGTATATGGGGGTACTCCTAGCGTTGCCCCAAATCCAACAAATAAAATCGTACGAATCGGCCAGTAAGACGTTTCTTCCGCCACGACCAGATTGGTCAGGGCCAGAGTCAGACACGACGCGAACAGCCTGGCGGAAGTGGCGACTGGCATTTCGGTTCTTTGGAACGATTTGGCTCTTGTCGACTATGTACCTATAGTTGCACGCCTGTGTCGCGTACTACAGCAGCTGGCCTCGCTTACTCACCCGCCCTCTAGAAGCCTCTTCTAGGCCCTTACACGGTGACGAGCGGCCCTCTTGGCCACCAAAAGGCCTGTAAAGTGCTCGTCTCATCCCAGCGCGGGCGGGGTGCGCTTGCCTCTCTGCCTCCAGAAGAAATTTGATTCAATTTCGACCAGCCCCATTACCGGCCCGCGCCCCCCGTCCCGACGCAATTATGGCAGCTGGGCACGGGTGGACCCCTTGCAACAAGGAAGGGAGGCGTGCTGTGGTCTACGTATGCGCATACATTGGCTGGGGCATACGTGCGCCCGCATGTGCACTTGGGGCACTGGAAGCAACAGACTGAATCTTGAGTAGCCTGGACTGAACCCGGCCCTACCCTCCCCACGCTTGTCTGTGTTGACTACACCAATGCATGCACGATACGAAGATGCGGGTGAGATGAGAGGCTGAATCGCCAGAATGGTTAATTTCCTTCTTACGAAATGACAATACGAAATCGGGTTGCATGGTTCTTCTTGCCTACATACCCAAGCGGGCATTTTGAAATGGGAAACCGTGGCCAAACGCTCCTCATTAATTTTGACCGTGTCTATTGTATGTACTTTTTGTAGGTTGATCTTATAGAAGCCTTGTTCCAGTACTATGCATCCCCCAGGAAGAACCAACTAGGGATTTGAATCGACACATTGGGGCTCACACGGACATACATACCAGCAGCGGACACACTATTGCAGGATTTCTTGTACCTATTCTTGCGTTTCGTAACAAAGCGAACTATAAACCGTGCTCAACGGCGATTCGTCGGGTCCGGCGGCGAGGAACGTTTCAACTAGCTTCTTTCAAGCTACCGTTCCTGCGTTCAAGCGGATTGGTAGTTTCTAGGTAACCCCAAGAGCTTGCTGAGTTTATTAGTTGCATCCGCTTACAGTGCGGGGATTTGGAAACGAGATTCCTTTGCTCTTCTCTCGTTTCGTGCTATACAAAAACAATACGTAAGCCGCAAATTTGTCTGGGATTGAAAGGAACGAAATTCTTTTCTATCCGCGTTTGCGCAGCAACGACGAACTGTAGCGACACGACACGGGGAAATTTTGAGTTTCTGAGCTAAGGCGTAAAATTGTGAAATAATTGTGAAATAATCCACGAATCAAACGTGTGTTACTACGTATAACGTCGTTGAATGACGCAAAAGTTGGTCACTTTCTCCTTTCGGTGCAATACGCTTTTCGTTACAAGGCCGCGGTTAGTGCCACAGCGCACTAATTGCGCAAATTTTGCTTGTGTGACTAAACACGGCAACAGTACAGTAAGCTTTATTTAGTCGCACCCAAAATCGCTGGCAAGTTTCAGACTTCACAAACTACGGCTTGCCAACAACGCGTTCCAGTTCATTGGCGCTGCGCTGGAAATTGTGTTGAACTTATTAACGGTAAGTATTTTGATGCAGTAACACTAAAAATGCCGAACGCCATTATGGGTTTTATTTTAAACTTACGGTAGGCGGTGCGTGTTTTCTTTCTTTGCATTTAGTCGTTAGCCGGACTCCGATTTGCATGTACAACTCGCTCCCTATTTCATGGCGCGTCTTGCTTGAGTGACGGCTCCTCGCTATTCGCTCCTCTCCCTCGATTTCACAATTTTGGCTGTCATCCGATTTTCCCTCCGTCGTCCCGGTCGCGCGGGATGCTCTCATGGCCGAGGTGAAGCCGCAAGCCGTTTGCGGTGAGTGCAAAAGCGGAAAAAGCGCCGAAAAAACCTTCGCCTCGGCGAGGATTCGAACCGGCGCTCGTGCATCGTGTTGAGTTGCAGGCACGCCTTTCAAGGGCGTCGTCGCCAGCACCGACCCCTACCCCACGTCGACCCTGTCGAGCGGCACCACCGTCACGACCTTTCCCTCTTCCGGCCGGCCTACCGCCTCCTCCTCGGCCGCGGGGCCTAATGCCGCCGTCGGGCCTCAAAATGCGGGACCTAGTACCGTGCTGCAGAATCTGTTGGACCACCCGCAGCCGCAGCGAGGCCCCCCGCCGCCCTACCCCCACCAGCAAATGAGCAGCGTCGTCATGCAACAGCCACAACAACATCAGGAGCAGCGCGTGCTTCGCCAACAGCACCCGAGATTCGGCGGACCATCTGTGCACCCGCAGCAACAACAGGCTCCGCCACCGGGCTACTATACCCCGCAACAACAACAACAGCAACAACAATTGCAACAACAACAACAGTTGCAATTACAGCAACAACAGCAACAGCATCACATGTGGCAGCAGAGTCAGAGGATGCGAATGGTGCGGTGTGGCGATGTACCGAATGCAGTTCAATTCAATATGCAGGTATAGTTGTACTCATGTGTATGACGTTAGTAGGGCATGTGAGAATGCAACCCATCCCCCGTGTTGGAATGCAACCCCCCCCCCCCTTCCCATCTGCACATCATCCCCTGCCACACATTCCTGAGGCCTGAGGCCTGATTTGACGCGAAAAATCCTCCCCCAAATGTCCCCGTTTAAGTCTTTCTCTCTCTGTCTCTATCCCATCATGAGAGACCATTTGCGAGAGCACCTAGTGTGCGCCAAGGAGGCGGTTCCACAAAACATACTTTGTGTGCCGAATCAGTTTCAGTCTATTAGCATCAGATTGAGTTGTTTCAGACTGTGGCGCCTGCCGGAGCGGGCCAGGGCTACCAGGTCCGACACGCCGCCGCCCAATACCCTCCTCCAGGCTCCATGCTGCAGCCTATGACGGGCCAGCCTCAGTCGATGCAGCCTCAATCGGTCCAGCCTGGCGCTGGCTTGCCCAGCACCGCCGCTGCCCCTTCCGCACCGATGCCTTACAACCCTGGCGCGGCGCCGGAGGCCCCTCCGGCCAGCAGACCCCGGGGTCCCGGCGGCCAGGTGGACCCCCAGAAGCAGATGTACATCCGCCAGCAGCTGGTGCTGCTGCTGCACGCCAACCGCTGCCTGGGCGCCGGCTCGCCGCCCTGCTCCCACCAGCACTGCGACACGTTCAAGCGCGTCCTACGGCACTTGGCCCAGTGCCAGCCGCAGCCTCATGGACCCAGCTGCGAGTGTGCGTTGTAGTCGCGTCCCCCGTCTCCAGGATCGGGCTGACCCTTTCTCGTCACTCACTAGCAGCGATCAATGCTGTGTGACCACAGAGAGGCCCCCCGCGATCATAGAAACGGTCCACACACACACACACACACACACACACACACACACACACACACACACACACACACACACACACGAACAAACGTGTGTGCGCCCGTGAGTCGGCTCAATTACCCCATTAGCCCCCCCTCCCCCCCCCCCCCCTCCCCCTGAGGGTGTAGCCCCTGTCAGAGTCGAAAAAGAAGTAGAGGAAAAATTCGAGAAGGAATAAGAAAACGGTAACTTTTGACAAATTGCTAGTCAAGATACGATGCGAATGCGAAGTCGCTGGGGGTGACCTGCACGGCCAAATTTGATACAATTTCTCTTTTTCCAGCCTCAATAATGACCTAGAAAATGCTTCATGAATGCTGAAAACACAGCGCCGCAGGCAAAAAATTTGTGAATTTTTGGCCAAAAACGCGCCCAAAAGACTCCAAAATGGTCTGTAGGTGCGTAAAATACAGCGCCGCAGGCGAAATTTTTGACATTTGGACAATAAATGCTGCTCACAGGCCTGAAAAACACCTTGGGAAGTATGAGAAACACAATTCAGCCATAGGGGTAACCTGCAGTCAGTGCAGGATTGACTAAAGCTTGGGGGGGGGGGGGGGTGGTCCTACTTTTCGTGCAGGATTGACCGACGCTGAGGGGGGGGGGGGTGACCCCTACCTACACCCTACCCAGTTAAGTGGGGGGCTTCTATGATCGCGGCGGCCTGTTGCTACCTCTATCGCTGCGAAATCTCGGGTCACACTCTCTAGCTGCTAGTGAGAGAGCCCGATCCTGGGGATGGGGGTCTGCCGGCTCTCTACTCTCTCAAAACGTGACCCATCTACCCTCGATCCTGTCCCGTTCAGACCAGCACTGCAAATCCTCCCGCCAGATCCTGACCCATTACGACGCGTGTCGTCGGCGGAGCAACCCCTGCCCCATCTGCGGACCCATCCGCGAGTTCGGTGCTGGCGCGGCCAACGCCACCCCCCTACCTCCTGGAGCCCCCAACGCCCAACCTGGAGCCCCCTCCGTCTCTGGTGAGTCGCTCAGAACTGCGCACAGGCGAATTTTTTTTTTGACACACTGTAGTGTATGAAAGGCATGGTCTGCGCATGGTTTTAATTTCAAATTTTTCTTTAATAAAAAATGGGACTTTTCTTTAAAAAAAAATCTGCGGCAGGCAAAAGTGGCCAAGAAACGCAGGCAGCGCTGAACCGGCCTCCCAAATGTTACGTTTTGGATATTTATTCGACTATCAGCATTCTGTGAAGGTTTTGCTCAGGAAGCGTCAGATCAATTTTTTTTGCACAGAAGTTCAGTTTTCAGGGGAATTTTGTTCGGTGACAATCCATCTTGAATTGGCCCCCACTCCTTTCTTGCAACACACCTTCGTACTTCGATGCCTCCCCCCCCCCCCGCCTGCACAGTTATGAAATTACATAGAACGTGCGTGACATGTGCAGCGGTGTTGCGTATGCGAGGTGCTACCCACTCGCGTGAACTCTTGTCAACATTTCCCTCTTCTGCACCACGCCTTTTCACCACAAGTCAGCGTGCGCCGCGCCCATTTGCAGGTCCGGCGGTGGCTCCCATGACCCTCCTGACCCCGCAGTCTCCTGCGGAGCCCCGCGACTGGCAGCGGTCGGTGACCAAGGAGCGGCGGGTGCACCTCATGCGTCGGGTGGTCATGACCATCCACCCGTTGACGGACATCGACCTGGCGCAGGGCGGCCCCAGGGTCGCGGACCTGCTGACCTACGCCCGCCGCGTGGAGCAGGACATGTTCGAGCGCGCCAAGAGTCAGGAGGAGTACTACCACCTGCTCGCCGAGAAGATCTACAAGATCAGAAAGGACATGGACGAGAAGAAGAAACAGAGACAACTGGAACAGCAACAGCAACAACACAATGGCACACAACAACAGGCAACACAGCCCACGACCAGTGCAGCTGCAGTGGTAAGCAGTGGGAATGTCACCCGTCCGGGGAATGTGCACGGTGTAATAGGATAATTGATCGTGGAATTCAGCAAATTGGGAAGTGATGTTCACACCTTGGAGAACCGAATCCCTAGGGCTCGTGAGGATCTCATTAGACACTTGACCTGATCCCGTTGCTGCCTGCAAATTGATAGCCAATTGAATGCACGTGTGATCGAATCAATACTGGCTACAGGGAAAGGTATTTAGGCCTCCACTGCCATGGCGAATGGTGGCGAGCTGAAGGTCAAAGTGGAGCCGAAGATGGAGCCCGTTGAGGTATGGCAATTTTCTTTGTTCCCTATCCTGTAGTAACCGGGCCTGGCTTAGTGGTATTGGAAAATGGGGGGGGGGGGTAGCCGACCATTTTTTTACTTATGCTAGGGTACTTTTTGGTTAAAATAGTTGGTAAAATTCGAGGCGGGGTTATGGGTGGAAGAATGGTGGGGGGATACCCCCAGTTACAGGTACATATGATGATCCCCCGCTGACCTTTACCCCTTCAATCTCCGTCCATTCCAGCAGCTGCCCAGTCCCCGCAAGCGCGCCGGGGCCTGCGGCTGGGCCGGTCCCGGCGACTTCAAGTGTCCCAAGATGGAGCTGCCTTCGCCCTCGAGCGCCGCCAAGCCTCCCCCCTCGCAGGCGGACGTAGCCACCTCTGCGGGGGCCCCCTCTTCCACTCCCACCGCCTCCGGGATGGCCCTGTCCTCGCCGCGACCCAAGACAGTCAGTCCGAGACAGGGTAGCCTGGGCACGGCCAAACCCAGGGTCTATGGAACCGAGGAGCTGGTGGAGCGTCTCCTGCCAGTCTGGCAGAAGCTGAGCGCCGACAACGTGGCGCACGTCTTTGCGGAGCCGGTGGACCCGGTGGCACTGGGCATTCCTGTGAGCGAGCATCGCATGGCCCCATCCCTATCCTGAGCCGAGGTGACCCCCCCCCCCACACACACACACACACGCACGCGCACGCACGCACGCACACACACACACACACACACACACACACACACACACACACACACACACACACACTTTTACTTTCTTGAATCCAGCTCCAGGGCCCAACATTTTGGCCGTGAGACGGTCATTTTAACTGCGAATTTCGTTGCCTGCAGGACCCACCGAAAAATTCCCCTCTTACCCCGCCTTCAAACCGCTCTTGGAAAAATTCGAACTGAAAACCTCTGCTTTTTCCCCTTCTCCAGGACTACTTCTCCGTGATCCACCACCCGATGGACCTGAGCACGATCAGAGCCAGGTTGGAGGGCGGCGACTACACGGAGCCCTGGCAGTTTGTCAACGACGTCTATCTGATGCTCGACAATGCCTGGACCTACAACAAGAAGAACACGCGCGTGCATAGATACGCGTCCAAGGTACGTCCTGTTCTGCCCCACCCCTAACTTGGCAACGACAAAAAAAATGTTTCATGTGCATGACATAATGTCGGACATAGGGCAACGAGTCAATAGACGAATGGAACGGTTCAATTTCCGCATGCGCAGGCACGCAGGGACGTGTATCATCGCCGTTTGGCGTACCAATTTTTTTTGTGGGTTAAAGAGGTGGTCACAATTAATACGAAAAATCATGGAGTGGGAGTGGGGGGTATGTTCTGATTCTGTTGGGGGGGGGGGGGGTGGTAGCATCACACACCGGGCAGAGGCAGGCCCGTTTGCGACACGGTCGGGCAGCGTCTGTCCTGGGCATTGCCGAAGGGGTGGGGGGGGGGGGGGTGAAATGCAATATTATGGGTACTTTTTGGTCGTTTTTTGCTAAAAAACACTGAAAAAGGAATTTTATTTTTCAGTAGGCAGGAGACAGTTTCCAAAAATCTTTGGGGAGGGGGGGGGGGGTGTTAAGAATGTGGATGGGGTCAAAGTCAAACCCAGAACCCCCCGCCAGTTACGGGCGTGGCGACCGTAAAAATTTCGACCGTAGTACCAGTACCAACCATACTTTTCCAGCTCCGAGACCTCTTTGAGTCTCTAATCAACGAACCGATGCAGCAGTTGGGGCTGTGCTGCGGCCTCCGTCTCACCTTCACGCCGCAGTCGATCGTCTGCTATGGCAACGCCTCAGCGTCTTGCGTCATCCGCAGAGACCAATGGTTGGCTCTCCAGCGAGCGCGTGTTCGTCCGTGCGCGTACGTACGTGCGTGCGTGCCAAGGTACTACGCCTACGAGAGGCGCGTGGGCCAGGACGACACGAATCTGGGCGGCGCAGAAGCCTTTACGGAGAAGTATACCTACTGCGTGAAGTGCTTCGACCAGCTGCCCCCAGAGGGCATCGACCTGGGGGATGAGCCGGGAAAGCCCAAGTGAGTGGCGGTGTATGTGGTGTATTCTTTATGAATTAGTTGAGTGGATAGAAATGTTGATTTTTAAGTGAATTTGTGATTAATTCGAGCAACAGTCAGTGGTTCCAAACCGAATGCCGTTGCTATGAGGCACTTCTAGACTTTGGTAGTACAGATAATGCTATAATCAAACAAGGGATTGTGTTCTACTAAATCCGTTCACAGTATTGCCCAGTATGTGTATGTACGGAACAGTATAGCGTAGCCCTTCCCTCGAAATGCTTCGCCGCGGTATTAAATCAACGACCTCTTCTTTTGTACTCATTCGTAGAAACCGCTGCTTCAATCATCGTAAAATCTCCGTAACTACTGGTCGTCTGGCCATAGTTCTGCTTGTGTGTGTGCTTGCTTGCTTGTGCGACTTGTAGTGAGGTACCGTGAATCATCCAATGGTGCCCCTGGGGCACTATTCTTTCAACCTCTCTTTACCCGGTGGCACTATTGGAGTTGTATATTGCACTCCTTAGGTGATCCACCACAGTTCAAAGTAGCTAAAGTGTCATTAGTGGGTGGAACTGTGTATATACACACCACCACTGATATATGCGTAGTGTAACTACTACTATACTTCACGTTGCGAAGATTTACGCTAGCCTTGTGTGCCTTCGCTCGCAGCTGGGTGGGCAAGACCGAGTTCAAGTACATGCGCAACGAGCATCTGGATCACGAGCGGCTGCACCGGTGCGCCGTGTGCCAAGTGCGCTGGCACGCCATCTGCGCCATGCACGCCGACGACGTCCACCCTGACGGCTTCGTCTGCCCGCCCTGCAGGGCCGCCCTCCGGAGGCCCCAACTCGAGAACCTCTACACCGCCAAGCGTAAGTCTTCTTGAGGCACCGCGACGCACGCACGCACGCACAGCCCGGTAGCAGCTACGCAGCCGGTCATCACATCGTGTAACCGTCTGATCTTGGTCTTGGTGTGTGTGTGTGTGTGTGTGTGTGTGTGTTTGTTGTGTGTGTGTGTGTGTTGTGTGTGTTTGTTCAAAGATTTGTACACATAAATAGCGTCAATATGTGCGTCACGCAGTTTATGACGGCTGTATTGTTGTAGAATGTCGTAATGTCTGATCTGATCCACACACACGCACACACATACACATACACACACACACACACACACACAAACTAAATCGGCAAGCTTTTTGTTGCAGGCCTGCCCCAATGCCACCTGTCGCGACACGTGGAGAAGCGGCTGACGGAGTACCTGCGTCGCGTGCGCGCCGAGGAGGAGGCGGGCCCCGTGCACGTGCGCGTCCTCTCGGTGGTCGAGAGGAACTTCGACGTCAAGCCCAACATGGCCAAGAGGCGAGCGCCGGCACGCACGCGCGCACGCACGCACACTAACTCAGTGGCCTTCAGGTTCTGCTCGAACGGCGCCTACCCGCGGCAGTTCCGCTACCGCAGCAAGGCGATCTTCGCCTTCCAAGAGATGGACGGCGTCGAGGTGTGCTTCTTCGGCCTCCACGTCCAGGAGTACGGCACCGACTGTCCCCAGCCCAACAGCAGGTGAATGCGCGCGTGCGTGCGTGCGTGCGTGCGTGCGTGCGCGCTGCTGCGTGCTTGCTGGTGCGTCCGTGGTGCGTGCTTGCTGGTGCGTGCATGCAGGTGCGTGCGTGCGTGCGTTCTGGTTCGTACGTGCTTGTGCGTGCGTGCGTGCGTGCCTGCCTGCCTGCCTGCCTGCCTGCCTGCCTGCCTGCCTGCCTGCCTGCCTGCCTGCCTGCCTGCCTGCCTGCCTGCCTGCCTGCCTGCTGGTGCGTGCGTGGCAGTGCGTGCTGGTGCGTGCGTGCGCTCTTCTCGCCTACACCCCATACATCTCGTCGCACCTTGTCTACCTACGTTTTCCTCTGCACAGACGCGTCTACGTCGCCTATCTGGACAGCGTCCACTACTTTCGGCCGTCGCGAGAGCGCACGTCGGTCTACCACGAGATGCTCTTGGGCTACCTGGAGTACTGCGCCCGTCTGGGCTACGCATCGGCCCACATCTGGGCCTGTCCCCCGCAGGAGGGCGACGACTACATCTTCTTCTGTCATCCCCCCGAGCAGAAAATTCCCAGGCCCAAAAGGCTTCAGGACTGGTACAAGAGCATGCTGCACAAGGGCCTGGCGGAGAAGACCGTGCACGACTACAGGGTCGGTACCCCCCACGCTCCCTCTTACCCTAAACTGTAGAAAAAGGACGATTTACAATTTAGTGGACTTTAAAATGTATGGAATAAAACAATCGGTGTTGCGTCGCTTCGCGCAATTGGACATTGATGGAGACACTTTCGTCCTGTCGTCATGGGGGAGGGTTGGACGGCCCTCGGGGGGGGGGGGGGGGGAAATAGCCTCGAGTCAGTCGCTCTAATTGCTTATTTTCGCGCGCTGATTAATTGGACGTTATTTCCTGTTGTTTTGATGGTGGCATCCCGTCAAAGTCGACCCCCCCCCCCCCGTCTGCCCGCTTCTGTCGCTGCCCTCTTCCATAATTGTTCTCTGTTTTCTACTATTATTTGGATTCTCAATCTCAAACCCCGTCCTCCGTACACAACACAACCACGCAACAGCCGTATAGCTCACATGCCAAATGCCAAAACAAGTCCGGTAAACGCACTGACAACAGAATTGCCCACCTCGCACACCCTTTGGCCAATCAGACCCTATAATTACCCCCCCCCCCCCAATTGTTTCATTCAAGCGTAGGAGGCGGTGTTACTATCATACCTGTAACCGGGTCTGGAAGAGTGGGGGGGGGGGGGGGAGTAAATGGCCAAATTCTGGGGGGGGAAGTGTCTGGAGCAAAAAGTGGGGGGGGGGGTAGCTGGCCATTCTTTGAGTTATACTTGTACTTTTTGGTTAAAAATGGGTATAAATAGGGTCTAAACAGTGTTATTTAGCTGTTTTATGGTCATATAACACTGAAAAGCACTGAAATACACCAACATTTACTCACTTTTAGACTGAGTGAAAATCCCTTGGGAAAATTCTGGGGGGGAGGGTTGAGGGGAGTTGGGTGGGTGTTGGAAAATAGTGCGGGGCCCCCACCCCCCCCAGTTACAGGTATGGTTACTATTGGGGGGGGGCTAATTAACTGGAAGGGTCGACGTGTGATCAGTTTTGTTGGCGTTCTACGCACACACACTTCGGTACATTCTAACACACATGTACACGTACGCCCGTCCCGTACATGCTGACCCAGACGCTGAAAAATTTGCCTTTCACACGGTGTCCCGTTTAGGGAAGGGGTCTAATTATAGGCAAATTGGTTGTGGTGTAGTAAACTGAAACTTCTCTAGGGAGGGGTGCAATTATTCTGGGCTAATTATAGGGTTTACGGTACCCGGCCGGCGCCCCTGTTTGCAGGACGTGCAAGCGCAGGCGGCCCTGGACAAGGTGGACACGCCCGCGGTGCTGCCCTACTTCGACGGCGACCTCTGGCCCAACGTTTTCGAGGACGTCCTGAGGGACGTGGAGAAGCTGGAGAGGGAGGAGGAGCGGCTCAGGAAGCTGCAGCTGGAGGAGGAGGAGCAGCTGCAGCAACAGCAGCAGCCGGAATCGCTGCTGGACCAGGCAAACGGCGAAGCGCAGCCGGAACGCCAGCCCAGCGACGAGCCTGAGCAGACGACCTCGACGACGACGACAGAGGAGGAACAAGGCCAACAGCAGCCGCAGTCGACCCCGGAGGTGAGTGCATGCGTGCACGCGTGTGCGATCATGTGTGTGCGTGCGTGCTCGCGTGCTCGCGCGCGCGCGCGCGTGCATGTACTTGCTACAACTGATACAATGTCGTTTTCAGTGCGCCACCAACGGCGCTGCCGGGGCGGACGCGCCAACGACTAGCGGAGAGCCGCCGCCCACTCCGAAAAGCTCCGGCTGCGGCGGCGGCAACAGCAAGAAGAAGCTGCAGCAGCAGCAGCGAAAAGAGAAGCCGGAGAAAAAGAAAAACGCCAAGAAGGGCGCGAACAAGAACCGCAAGCGGTCGGCCATATCAGGCAAGAGCGCCAGCGCCAATCCCATGCTCGACAAACTCTATACGCAGTTGGAGAAACAGAAGGAGGTGGGTAAGCGCGCACCGGTACGCACGCACGCACGCACACCGGCAGGCGTGCACGCACACCGGCACGCACGCACGCACACCGGCACGCGGGGGCACGCACGCACCGGCACGTAGGGCACCTGCACGCATGCACAGGCACGCATGCACGGGCACGCACACCGGCACGCACGCACGCACACCGGCGCGCACGCACCGGCGCGCACGCACCGGCACGCACGCACCAGCACGTTCAAGTTGACAAGGCAGACGTGTTCCAGTCCTTCCTGTCGGTGCGTCTGCTCTCCCCTGCCTCGGTGAAGACGCTGGGCCCCATAGAGGACCCGGACGCGGGCTTCGGCGGCGCCGAGCTCATGGACGGCCGGGACGCCTTCCTGGCCAAGGCCAGGGAGGAGCACTGGGAGTTCAGCAGCTTGCGCAGGGCCAAGTACAGCTCCATGTGCCTGCTGCGTCAGCTCCACCGACAGATCTGCGACGACACGTCCGGTGCCGATGGCACGGCCGCCGGAGAAACGGTCGTCTACACCTGCGACCGCTGCCAGCAGCCGGCGACGAGGCACTGTGCCGTCTGCAAGGTGGGACTTCGCGGTTGGAACAGGAATTTGGGGGTCGGGGGTGGGGGACATGGAACTGGCAGCGCGCGGCGACAAAGCGAAAGAGGTACAGTGGAGCAGCCAGCCCTCCCCCCCCCCCAGGATCGAGCTGACTCTGGCTCTCATCTCTCACTAGTAGCGGTCGATTGTGACCAGAGAGAGGTCCCGGCGATCATAGAAGCGGCCCACACACAACACAAACAAACAAAAACAGTGGACCGTTGTGACCATACCTGTAATGGGAGGCCGAGGGGGGATATCCTAAATGGAGGAATTGTGCTGCAACAATACAATGTTGATACTTGTGGTGCGTTTTTCTTTATTGGCGAAAAAATTTCTAAATAGTGTGTGTTCTATAATAAATTATTTCAGTGTGTAATGGTCATCAGCTTTGTCAATCTGTACAGGTTGAGAGACAACGCTCTAGAACGATTTCCAGAAATGCGGACGGCTTGATTCCCGACTCTCTCCCCCCCCCCCAGTTACAGGTATTCTGGTGAAGCAAAGGCCCCTCGTCAAAGCCCCCCCCCCGGACACAGATCAAACGCTTTCGCAATCGAGCGGCGCTGCGGCTCGCCGCTGTCTGTCTGACAACACGCGCGCCCGCTCGAACGCAAGCGGATCACTTGCCATTGTCTCTCTATCGAATCGCGCACGCGTATGCATATTTATATCGGAATGCGGCGACACGGCGACACCGCACCAGCTAGCCGAATGACGATCGAACCGACGCCGCGCACAGTTGCGCAAACAAGGCGACGGGGGGGGGGGGCAACATTCACCGGTTGACGCGACGCGACAGCTTGCGCGTGCGTGCGTCGTCTAGCTTGCGAAATCGCAGCCGCCGGCCGGCCCCGCCCCTGTCTTTCTCTAGCCAGCCGTATTCCGTCAGTCTCACTCGTCGTCACCCATCGAACGTGTTTTCTGCAGGACTCTTTCGACCTGTGCGACGCCTGTTTTGGCAAGGAGGGCGCCTCGCACGCGCACCCTATGGAGAAGGTGACGCCAGCCTCGGCGGCTGCCGGGGAGAGCGGCGCCGCTGGCACGTCGGCCAGTGCCGCCGCCTTGGAGGAGCGCAAGCACCAGGCGAGAGCCAGGATGGAGATGGCCAGGGTACGCACGTGCTTGCTTGATCTTTTCCAACTTTTCATTGGCCTCAGCCAAGACTAACTCCTTGGCGGAAGTCGAGTCCCCAACCATCGGGGGGCAATGTATGGCCTAGTGGTAGAGAATCGGCCTCTTGCGCGCAAGGGCCTGGCTTCGATTCTTGATGGAGCCCTACTAGATCGACGCTTACTTCCATTTCGATGGATTTTCTCGTGCCGCCACTGCCCTAGATCACAGATGGTTTTTTTTTCCGAAGGTCCTTGGCTGATTATGCGGCTCTAGACGGAAAGGCGTCATGGCTATGCTATATGGGTCATTGACGGCCCCCTAGCGTTGCGCCCCTAATCCAACAACAAACGGGACCTATCACGACAGACGTCCGCGATGGCTGGTTCAGGTGGCCTTGGAGCACGGCGCGAGCTGTCGCGACGCGAACTGTCGCAAGCGTGCCGACTGTCGCAAGATGAAGGGCCTGGTGCAGCACGCGCGCCGCTGCGCCCAGCGGGCCCAGGGCTGCGAGCTCTGCCGGCGCTTCTTCCCCATCTGCGCGACGCACGCGCGCGCCTGCCACGCGGAGCTGGGCGTCTGTCAGGTGCCGCTCTGCGACGACATTCGGCGGAAGATTCGCGAGCGGGAGCAGGCGAAGAGGAGGCACAACGAGATGATGATGCGGAGGAGGATGGCCGCGGCGCTGGAGCCGACCGCTGCGCAGCAGGCGCCCATGACGCCCACCACCCCTCAAGGGCCGGGCTTCAAGCAGCAGCCGCAGCCGCCGGCCGCGCTCAAGGGCGGCAAAGATGGGGGCCAACCCTCGCCGCAAGCCTCTCAGCAGCAGCAGCCGCAGGTGTTTGTCCAGCAGCAGCAGCAGCACCATCACCCTCCTGCTCAGCTGCAACAGCACCCCTCTCAAGGAGGCCAGCAGGCGCCTATGCACCCGCACCAGTACGCCCCTCAACAGCAACAGCAACACGACCCTGTGGAGGCCCAGCTGAACCAGCTGCTGGCCCAATACGAGTACGGACGCACGGCCGAGCAGAAGACGGCGCTGCAGCGAGCGATCCAGGACAACCCGCCCCTTCTGGCGCGCTACGTGCAGCGACTGAGCTGGCGCAAGCAGCAGCAGCAGCAGCAAGCCCAAGCAGCCCAGCAACAGGTGCGTGTTCGTGATTTGGTTTGTGATCCGCCAAGGGATCCGTCCATAGACGAATGAGAGAACTTTGCAGATGCACTGGCAGCAGCAGCAAGTGCCCCAGACCCAACAAGGGGCGCTGCATCAACAACAGCAACAACACATGTACCACCGTCAACAACAACAACAACAGGCACAGCAATCCTATGGCATGCAACCGCAACAATTGCACCACCATCAACAACAACAACAGCCACTGTACTTTGAGCAACAGCAGCAGAGGTCGCAGCAACCACCACAACAACAACAAGCCCAGCAGCAGCAACAACGCTTTAGCTAATTAGAGTGGCTAATTAGTAGGCGGCAGCAGTCAAGCGCTTCTCTGTTTTGCACTTACATACGCGTCGTGTGGCGGGATATACAGATGGTGGATGGCGCGCTTGCGTGCGATCTCGTGTGTGCGTGCGTGCCTGTACGTACGTGCGTGTGTGCTTGTGCAAACATCGTGTTATGACGAGGAGTTACCGAACTTGCAGTGTGCGGTAGTGTACCTATGGTCGTGTTATTCTCTGTGGGGACCGTTTACCTCCCCCCCCCCTCTAGAAACTGTGCGTCTGTAGTTTTCGACAATCTTTTTGTTCCTTTCGGATGGTTTCTAGCGCGCCAGGCATTAATTACGATTCTGTTTTCTGTTGGCAGGCGGGCGTGCGTACTGTTCCCAAATAGGCGTTGCGTTGTTGTTGCGGCGCGTTGGTTACCTTTACATATTCTGGACAAAGACTTCTAGCGTAACACCTCTGACTCCTTCCCACCGACTGCTGTCTTCACACCTAGCAGCCACCTAACAAAAAATTCAAAATTCGGCTATTTATTACGTCCGCCGCCCCTATGGATGGGGTTTCTCGCGTGTGTTTTTCGGCGCTGCGAAAAAGTTTTCATAGGTCGTTTGTCCGCTGGTGCACGCGCCTGCGTGTGTCAGACGCAGAAGAAAGCTTGTGATGACCTGGGCGCGTGCGTGCGTGCGTGCGTGCCGATGTGTCTCTCTCTCTCTCTGTAGGTTGGTACGCTGTCCAGACGCGTGTAATTACCCTCGCGCGAAGTTCTTATTATGCATCGAGGACACCACCTTTGTGAACAGAGAGGATAGCGAGAGCCAAGAGCGCCACCCCCTCCCCCCCCCCGCCGCGCCCCTGGAGTCGAGTCGAGCTGCCGCCGTGTGAAGAATCAGTGCGAAGTACTGGAGGAAAGCGACGCACGAACACGCACGCACGCATACGCAAGCAGTGACGGTTAGCATACCTGTAACTGGGGGGGGGGGCTTTTGGGGGCACTATTTTACCCCCCCCCCTCCCCAGCGGACCGCCCCCAGAAATTTCCCAATGGATCTTCACCATGTCTAAAACGATAAAAGTGAGTAAATGTTGGTGTATTTCAGTGCTTTTCAGTGTTATATGACCATAAAACAGCTAAATAACACTGTTTAGACCCTATTTATACCCATTTTTGACGAAAAAGTACCAGTACAACCAAAATAACGGCCATCCACCCCCACTTTCTGCTCCAGACACCCCCCCCCCCCTCCCCCAATCTTCCCAAGCCCCCCCCCCCCCCTCCACTCGCTCTGACCCGGTTACAGGTATGCCCCGCTACAGGCATAAGAATAATTCGGTACTGTAGTGTTGCACGTGCAGCGTATAGCCTGGCGGGTAGAGAATCGGCCTCTTGCGCCCACGCTTCTGGGTTCGATTCTTGATGGATCCATTCACTAGATCGAGGGCTTCCTTTTCGATTGATTCTCTCGTGCTGTCGCTGCCCTAGATTACGGATGGCAATCTTCCGAATGGCTTTGGCTAATTATTGGGCTCTAGACGGGAAGGCGTCATGGAGATGGGTATGCTACCGTGTATATGGGCCATTGCTGGCCTCTTAGCGTCGCCCCAAATATATCAACAACTTTAGTGTTGCACACTTTTGTTTTCCAAATAATTATGCGTATGAAATTTAAGGACTACGGTATTGAAGTTTGTTTGTCGAATCGTACCGCAACCGAAAGCGTTTTGCTTGTGTTTACCGTAATTGGAAACTGCAAATTGCGCCCAGCCCTTAAATTATGCAGTTTTCAATTTTGGTTTGCTAGCTTCTTTTCTAGCAAAGATGGAACGTTTGGAAGAAGAGATTAAGAAATTAACCGAATTTCGAGATTCTTTTTTCTTGAAGAATCCCCAGGAAACTGAAGTAAAGCGGCAGAAGGCTGTCAAAGAAGCGTCGCTAAGGCTTCTACAGGAAGTGCCAATACCATCTTCTGGTGAATGCTCATTTTATTTGAAAGTTACTGTATCTTCTGGTGCAAAATCCTCTTTAAACTGGGGTGGGTTTTTATTAGAGATGGGTAATGACTGAATGTTGAGTGGGGTGTATGGCATTTTCGTGATCTGTTGTTTGGTAAATTTGTTGTGCCGATTTTGATGCTGATTTTTACAGTATATTTCGAATAAAACATTATTTTAGAAATTACTTTTTTAGATTCCGGCAGCAAGGCGCGCCATCAGTACCAATGCGGACGCATCCTCAATTTGCCACCTGGTTCTTCTCTATGCTTACACCCTTTTTGTCTTTTTATCATTATTAATATTAATATTAATTTAGATTTCGATGCCAGAGCAGAAGAATTACTCTTGAAGTCGGTGAAATTGGACGCCTCACAGTTCGATGCTTGGTGCGAGCTGGGCGAATGCCTCTGGAAGAAGGAACAGAGGGCAGAGGCCATCAAGTGCTTTGAGAGATCAATTGAACAGGTCACTGCAATGTGGCCACCTGTGTAATTGTTATACGTTAATTCACTCTCAATGTATATTCTCGTGCCGTCGCTGCCCTAGATCACAGATGGGTTTTTTTCCGAAAGTCTTTGGCTGATTATGCGGCTCTAGACGGGAAGGCGTCATGGATATGGGTATGCTATATGGGCCATTGACGGCCTCCTAGCGTTGGTCCTAATCCAACAACAACAATTGTTGTATGTACTGTACTGTGGGTGCAAGCAAATGTTGCATTACAAAAGTTGTGCAACGAACTAGATTTATGGCGCGTTCAATGCGACCCACTATTGGGTATGGGCGTAACACGTGGATGAACTCCCCAAAATTTCGCGGCAACCTACTAGCGTGGAGACACATTTTTGGCACACATTCAGTGCTTTTGGCAGACTTTATTTATGTGTTTTAAATCACTAAATCCTACTCAATTTGCGTATCTTTCAGAAGCGCAACAGCTGCGCGCTGAGCCGTCTTTCAGTGGCGCTGAGGCAAGAGGCACAGGTGGTGATTGTAATTAGTTAAATATAACTATTCAAAATATTGAAGAAAAGAACAAATCTCAAAATAGGTGTCGACAGCGGAGAATAAAGAGAAATTCCGGCGCTCGTATGACCTGGCCAAAGAAGCGACTGAAACAGAACCTGTGGACCATGACGCCTTCTGTAAACCGCGTTGTTCATACTATACTATACTGTTGCGCGCGTGCGGGTTCACACACACACGCGCGCGCGCGCACGCACGCACGCACGCACACACACGAAGCGCACGCATGCGTGAATGCGTATCCTTCAAGCGTGCATGCGTACGCATGTGTGCGACTGTGCGTGTAACCAAGTTGTGTGTAGATTTCGAAATGCAACTTGTGGATTTGTATTTTTGTTAATTCTTAACAAATTTAGACGTATTTGGCAATGCGAATTTGACCTTCTTCTTCGCCAGTCGGCAGGACGACCGCAGCTATTTGGAAAAGGCCGTTGAGAGCTACGAAAAAGCCGTGAGCTCGTTGATAATTTTATTACTTTGATTAGCACTTGTAACAAACAAGTTCGCTAACCGACGAACTCAATCGAGCGTTTTTTTTTAGGTTGAACTTGCGGCCGACAAATGCTACAATGGCGATCTGCACTTCAATTATGCTCAGGTGAGCAAACTAGTTGTTTCAAAGGCAGCTGTATCTCACTAGGAGTAGCGAGTGTACCCCTGCAATTTCGTAGAAAAATAATGTACCGTAATTGATAATTAATGTGCCGTAACAGTGATGATTATACTGTACTTTTGACTGCTCCACACCTCTTTCTCATAATAGGCGCTGAAATTCCAACAATCCTACCAAAAGGCCGTCAGCCACCTATCGAAATCGGTCGCTTTGGAGCCACACTTTGCGGTGGGCAAAGAATCCCTTTTGGACTTGTCGAATCTGCTCAAGGCAATCACAGAGGCTGTCCGCCGTAAGGTGCGCTGCTTCGGCCTAAGTTTGCGCTCGACCTAGTTTTGCGAGACCTATTGTTGTTGGATTAGGGTCAGCGCTAGGAGGCCGTCAATGGCCCATATAGCATAGCCATCTCTATGACGCCTTCCCGTCTAGAGGCGCATAATTAGACAAAGACATTCGGAAGATCGCCATCTGTAATCTAGGGCAGTGACGGCACGAGAAAATCCGTTGAGAAGGAAGTCCTCGATCTAGTGGATCCATCAAGAATCGAACCCAGAACAGAACCTTGCGCGCAAGAGGCCGATTCTCTACCACTACGCCATTCGCTTCCCTTGCGAGACCTAACAAACAATCTTTTGACCGTCCACCTCACAGGGCAAGCAGCGACCGAAGCGGCTGCGTGAATTCGAAACGGCGCTGAGAAAAGACAGAGAAAGTTTGAAATTTAAAAGATTGGAGATTTCGAAATTTGAAGAGTTGAACTGCGGTCAGAACGCGGACAAGGTCTGCGTGGGCAAGGTGGTGGCCGTAGTGCCGAATGCTCAAAGCGTTCCATAGTGAGTTCTGTAATCGACAATAATCGATTCGCCAATCGACAATCGAAATAATCAATAATCGCCAATCGATATTTTGTAACGGAATTGTGCCAGATTTGTGCCGGTGGAACCACCCCGCACTGTTCTTTTTTTTGCGGGGGGGGGGGCAGAACACATGGGGAGGAAGCACTTGGGGAAGGGGGACCTGGGGAAATTTTTTTTGCAAAAAAATGTGCTTAATTAGGTGCGTTTTGATCAAAATAGGGTCGACATGGGGGTACTTTGCAGTTTTACGGTCAAAACACACGCGCCAATATGGAGAGGCTTGACCAAAAAATGGATGGGGGGGCGGGTGCAGGCACCCTACACGCCACCCCCCCCCCCCCCCTCTACCAGTACCAGTATAACTCAAAAAGTGGCCAGCTACCCCCCCCCACTTTTTGCTCCAGCCACCCCCTCCCCCAAAAAGTGCCGTCTACCCCCCCCCCCCCATCTTCCAGACCCGGTTACAGGTATGCATACAGCATAGCTCATCTCCATGACGCCTTCCAGTCTAGAGCCGCAGAATGCGCCAACAGCATTCGGAAGAACGCCATCTGGTAATCTAGGGCAGCGACGGCACGAGAAATTCCACTGAGAGGAAAGTCCTCGATCTAGTAATAGTAGATCCATCAAGCATCGAACCAGAGCCGTATGTGCTCCCAATCACTAGGCCATACCGCTGCCCTACGATACGAAAATCATTTTTTTTATCCCATTTTAGCTGTTTTGTCCTGATCGACGAAAGCTCCGCCTGCCTCGCGTGCACCGTCTACAATTTCTCGGGCAAATTTGGACTGCTCATAGGGGATACGGTCGCGATTGTTACGCCCAAGTTGTTTTACGCCCGCAGCTGTGACGCCGAACCAGTGGTACGGTACCCACTTACATACAGCTCAACGGGAATTGTGTCTTGTGGGTGAACAGCATATGTACGTGTAACTGGGGTGGCTACCCACCACCGTCGGAATTTTGCCCCCCAGCCCTCCCCCCCCCCCAGAAGTTTTTCTACCCGTATAAAATTACAAAAAGTAGTGTACAAAAAACAGCTCAATAACGCTATTTATAATTTATAGTCTATTTTGACCCATTGTTGACCAGAAAGTTCCGATTTATTTTGGTTTTTTGGTATTTTGGTTTGTTTTTGGTACATTTTTTCCCTTCTGAGACCCCCTCTCCATTCATAATAGCGTGCCCCCTACGCCCCCCCCCCCCAATGGTCTCCGAACCCCCCCCCTTCCCCACTTCAAAAACCCGGTTACATGGTGAACGGGAATGGTTGGGGGGGGGGGGGTCGATTTGTCAACGTGTACCGTAACCGCAAACACGTGGGGGTGGGTGGTGCATGCGCCCTTGATTAGGTAATTTAATAATTAAAATTAATTTAAGGTCCATTCCAGGAGTTTTCATTCGGCTGCCTTCGTGTCGATTCTCCCGCCCAGCTGCTCGTGAATGGCAAACGGTTGGCCGATGAAAGCGTCGCCGCCTGCGATGCCGCCGTCGAAGTGCCCAAATAGATGTGTTTTTATTAAAAATACGACAAAAACAATAAAAAAGGTACGACAATATCAACTGGAAAACATGGAAATTTGTGAAATTGGAACTGCGCTTGATCTCTTGAATGCGAACCGCCGGTGTGGTGAATGAACAATAAGCGAACCGCATTTGGTGAAAGCTGAAAGCATGCTCAACGCTTGTCTAATTCGTTCGTGGGAGCCAGGATTTTGTTGTTTTTTTTGGGGGGGGGGGGAATAAAATTTCGAGGGAGCAGGAGACTCGAACAAAAATTTCGGGTAATTTGGCAGAGCTATACTTGCAAATAATGGTTGTGCTAAATTGACGAACAACGCATCTTAGAACGGTCAACGACGCAGCACATGCGTGCGTGCAAGATGTACAGCGCGGTGTGGCAGTAACCGTGTCTATCGCAAATCAGTCACTACACCATACAGATGGTTTTACATGAGCGAGCGATCTAGAACGGCGTGACGGGCCTCGCATCGATGTAGGCCTTGACGTTGGCCTTGTCCTGGATCTTGAGCACGAGGCGCTCTAGCAGCGGGTGGTCGGCCAGCAGCGGCGGATGGAACGCTCGCAGCGTGTCGAGAAAGTTGAACAGGTGCAGGTCGGCGTACGTCATCTACACAGGGCGAATTTGAATGGAAACGCGCTGTATATTTCGGTTTGGACGCATCGCGGGGTCGAAATTACAAAAGGTGTAGGGCAAGGTTTGGCAAGAAGCCCACCCGTCGACGGCACAAGCTACGCTATTTCGCACTTGCTATTTCGGTGTGATTGCCGTTGTTGGGTTAGGAGCAACGCAAGGAGGCCGTCAATGGCCCATATATAGCATCTCCATAACGCCTTACCGTCTAGAGCCGCATAATTAGCTGAAGGACATCTAGTGGCTCCATCAAGAATCGAACCAGAACCGTGCGCGCAGGAGGCCGACGCTCTACGACTAGGCCATACGCTGCCCCATTTCTTGGTAAAAGGACCTGTTCGCCCACGAGACATCGGCCGTTGTTCATCTCGAGAAAGGCCTCGTAGCGGCCGAGCAGCGTCTGCACCTCGCCCTCGAGAAACTCGGACAGGTACTCCGACTGAACAGTGCAACTAGCACCATGCGGTGCCCGCGTGCGTGCGTGCGTGCGCGCGCGCGCGCGTGCTTGGTGTGTGCGCGCTTCGCGTGCGTGCGTGCTTGACGAGCGTGCTTCGGAATAGGACAAGTCGCCGACGCCAACTCGCCGACGCCAACTCGCCGACGGATAACTCGCCGACGGGGACAACTCGCCGCTGCCATCTCGCCGCCGGGACAACTCGCCGCCGCCAGTCAGATTGCATCTCTGACAGTGCCAATGCATAGGCTTACACGCATTCAAGCAGCTGTGAGGGGGGCGAGGGGGGGGGGGTTGACTTGCTGTACGATGGGCGGACAGACGCCCAGAAAGAAGCGACGGACGCGGGGCTTTTCTACTCCACGACAGCGGAGCGGCTGCTGGCAACAATCGCCTGCTCATCTTCGGCAGGGAGCGCAACGTGCAGCTGCTCGTCCAGAGCCGCCAAGGCTTCGATGCTGTGGCGAACGCCGTCGACTGGTTCGAGAAGCACTACATGGACATGCTGAACTGGCAGGGGCGCAGCCGGAAACCCAACGCGCTTCTCTTCCCAGAGGTGGAACGTGCACGAGCGCGTGCCCAACAACCTCCACCGCATCAACAACTTCGCCGAGGCTGCCAACCGCAGCATTCAAGCCCACCATTTGGCGCTTTATCGATGCTGTCAAGAAGATCCAGCGCAAAGGCGACGCCTACCTGAAGAAGCTCGTTGGCGGCCATAAGCCCACCAAGAAGATGCGCTAGTACCGGCGCGCCGACCAGTGCATCCGCAAGCTGGTGACAGAATTTGAGGAACGCGCGCCCCGCGACTTCTTAAGATTCATCGTAAATACGTAAATAATGCATACGTATGTAAATTGAGGTACTGCGGAATGCAGCTTCAATTGACGGCTTAACAAAAATAAAATTTGGTGTCGGCGAGTTGTCCTGGCGGCGAGTCGTCCGTCGGCGAGTTGGCATCGGCGAGACGGCAGCGGCGAGTCGGCGGCGGCGAGTTGGCTGTCGGCGAGTTGTCGCACACCCGCGTGCTTGGCCTCTGCGTGCGTGCCCGCGTGCATGCTGCGCGCACCCTCTTAGCCGGTTCCTGCTCCATGATGAACTTGCGATAGTGCTCGCTGTTCAGCACGTCCGTCACGCCGTCGGCGAACATGTCGATGCGCGCACTCTCGAACGGACCCTTGCCCGCCAGCTCTGCAAAGTCATCTAATTGCGAACGCACTGGATTCGGGGCAACGCTATGTAGGAGGCCGTCCATGGCCCATACGAATCTCCATGACGCCTTCCTGTCTAGAGCCACATAATTTGCCAAAAGACATTGGGACGGCGCCAACGATACAATCCATCGAGAGGGAAGTCCTCGATCTAGTGTGTCCATCAAGAATCGAACCCAGAACCGTGCGCGCAAGAGGCCGATTCTCTGTCACTAGACCAAACGCCGTATTCTCTCAAATAAACCGTAAAGGTGGTCAGCTTGACCGGCAGCTCCTGTTTGACGCGCACCACACGCACGCATGCCAAGCAAGCACGCACGCACTCGTGCACGCATAGTCCAAAGGAAAATTGAACAGCAGCAGGTCTTACGGTACACAGATCAACATGAACTTACGGACCAAATTGACGCGCCAAATATCGATTGATCGCCATCGACTGCGTGATGACCCCTTTGCCTTCGACGTGCAGAACTGGCAGTGTGTTGAAGCCGGGCACTGTAAATTATTATTGATGTTCAGTTGCGTTCTTACAACTTACGGTACTAAGGTATGCGAATATATAATGGATAAACAAACTGTCTGGCGGTCCAAATTCTCCCTTTAAAGCGGCCCAGTCTTCGAACTCGATTCTGTTGTCTTCGTATTCCTGTGCAGAATGACGGTTTAATTTAGTCACAAAATGTCAGGAAGTTGGAGATATTATCGTGCCTATAATTAGGCCGCTCCTCATAATTAGCTCCTCTCCCCACACCCTTTACCCAACTACCTAGAAACAACCACACTGATGCAGAATGGCTTTGTCTGGTCGATTTTGCAAGTGCAGTGTGTCACTTCGAAACAGGCGCTTCCTTCTACTTCCAGCTCCCCCCCCCCCACCCACCCCTCCAACAAGGGCCCCCTCCCTACCTAATATCTTCATGAGAATGGGTTACAAAAGGCTCCACGTCCCTCTGACCAGCGCTATGTGGTCGGGAAAACTGTCACGAACCTCCCCAGCAGCGGCGAATATCAATCGTGCTGTCTCGCCTCTCGCTTTGACATTGAAGTATGTCAGCCTGTATTTCGGTGCCATTTTCTACGCTTCTGTATGCAAATTTCCTCTAGAAGTACACTGTTTTTTTTTAAATGTCACGTTTGCAATTGAACTTTGGAAATGTGGATTACAGAGACGATTCCAAGATGTCTACTTGAAAAAAACAAGTTCGAAAATCTGAACGCATGGAAGCGCAGGTTTAAAACGGTTATTGTTAGTGTCTTCTTTAGAGAAAAATTACTTGCGGAACTTGCACACTACACTGCTCCTAGACGCTGGTGGGATATGTTAGCAAAAGTCAACAAACTACTGCCGACTAGTGTACATAGCAGCTATACATGTACACACCACAATGTACACACGTATGGTGCATTGGTAAAGCAGGTCCGCGAGCTGCATTGCACAATGTCCTGTACTGCGGAAAGTGAACAAGTTGACAGTCGCAATGCAGGCAGTGTTTGCTCATCGATTTACCGAGTACCGTAATATCGACGTTTTGCCCGTTTGCCGGTTTCAGCCACTGGTCTGAACTTGAGTTAAGCTAGCTTCAAATTGACGCAGTAGGGAGTCGGGTAAGGGAATTATAGTCGTGAGTCCTCATATGCACCTCTCCACCCTATCTGCCACACCAAGTCTGCATAGTCATCTTTTCTTCTGCTGTCTCGCCACACAATGATAGCGCGCATATCCTCCAAACACCCCCCACTGGTGCCCCCCCCCCCAATGGGCCCCCGGGGGGGGGGGGGGTGGGAAAATAGTGCCCCGGGGCACTATTGGAGGATTTACGGTATATACCTTCGTGACACTGGAAGGAGAGGTCGCTTGATCACTGTGATATCGATGGCGCACGGTTTTGCAAATGCGGACGAACAACGTGCAAGGGAGGGGGGGTTCAAACACGTTAATACCGATGTGATGTGTGCAGGAATTTAAAATATGCACTGGAAATTAATTTGAGACACACAAGGGTAATATATCGCATTGAACGCATATAATATACAATTCAGTGGCTGGCACGTGAGCAATGTGCAATAAATAAAATGCAATGTCATTGTAGAGTTCACTCGCACGCAGTCATTGCATTTTTTCTTTTGTCGAACAATACCACGAGGCGCTATTGCTTTATTGTATTGTAAATCAGCAAACATTTCTAAAGCGATTGCTGCAATAGTAGAGTTTGTAGTGGTTAGACCATGATCACTACTTTGCACGCTGTCGCCTACTGCATTGCTGTAGCATCGTTGGCTGCTGCTCAGTATGAAGATAAGTGTCCCGCGTGAGAAACTTTTGCCTTTGGAAAAGGGGAACTGGCTGCAAACGTGTATTTTCCCTTTCCGGGCCAGCTGGAAGAGCTTCGCCTACAACCGACACCAGTTCGAGTCGGTGACGTTCGTGGTCGAGTGCGCCTTGATCGACCACGTCTTCTACCGGTCGCGCCGCGCCCTGCCCGCGCAGGCGGCGAGGACGCGCGACAACGCCGACTGCCGTCTCCACCTGACGTCGGTGATCCAAGCGGCCAAGCCTCGCGAGGGCGCCCACGCCGCCGTCGCCGACGCTGTCCACCGCAAGGGCGTCGCGGCCGACTGTCTGCGCTGCTCTGCGCCGCTGCGCACCCTGCGTGCGTGTAGGCCGCTCTGCCAGCGACTGGACGAGGCGGGCCGGCTGTACGCCTGGTTCAACCGGCTCGCGTCCTCTGGGGACGCCGCGCCATCAAACGGCCATCCGGGCGCGGTCATGCAAGACTGGCTGCGCGACGCCACCATCCGGGAGTGCAGGCTCGAGCTGCCGAGCGGGGAATGGGGCAGGGCGGCGTCGGACGGCGACTGTCTGACGGTGCTCGCGCGCGACCAGGTGCCGGCGGACGTCAGCATCCACGCTCGGGGGCACGTCGATCCCGTCACTATGGATTGCAACGACATGCGTCTCCACCTCGAGGAGTCGGCAGTTCGGCCGTTCTGCGTCGAGTTGGCCTCCGACCGCGTGCCGGGTCAAGCGGTCGCCTGCTGCTGTCGACGCCGGCCCTGCGCCGGCGGCCTCGGCGACCAGTCCTCGGACACGCGACGCTGGCGAATGCCCGTGGACGGTGGCTCTGGGGGGCGGACGGTGGCTACGCTTTCCTCGGCAGTCTACCCGACGCGACCCTGCCACCGTCCACGCTTTTAACAAATCGGTTGACGGGAGGGACAAATTCTAGCCGGACACTTTTGTCGTCGTCTCCTTCAACGAGCCATCCAACTGCGCCAGAGACGACCACTACTGAAGCAGAAACTACAACGACTATTACGGTGATGACAAGTACCGCTACGGAAGCGAGCAATGCAACTGCACCGGAAACGACTACTGAAGCAGAGTCTACGCCCACAGCTACGACGACCGCGAGCACTGCCAGTCCAACTCCGACCCAAACAGGCGCCGCAAGCGTCTCTCAAGAAACAGTCGGTTCCGCTCTGGCCACCGATTTCGAGAACCCAACGACAGAGGTGGCGCGCACATCGTCGTCATCGGCAGCAAGCGGGCCGTCCCGATACGGCATTGAGTCGCCGGTGGACGGGCCTTCTTCGTCCGCGTGGACAAGCGCAAGTGAGACTTCGGCCACTAGCGGAGTCGAGGCCGCCGCCGCGTGGACGGCGACGCATTCGGCGATGGCGGCGGCGCTGCTGCTGCTGACGCTCGGCTGCGTGCTCGCCCTCGCGCTCGCCGTCCTCCTGCCCGCCTGCTGCGCGCGCCGCCGCGCGGACGACGGACAAAGTCAGGCCGACAGTGACCTCCGCTGACACCATGGAAAGCAGCTGCTGCCATAGAAGTGACGAGGCGATTGCTGTACGCGCGCGGGCGGTTCTGTCGTGCGTACATACGTCATGCGTATACAAAACAGAGAAGCACACGCGTGTACTGCTACTAATTTTGCACACTGATTGGCCAAAGCGGCGTCGTCTGCGTTGAAGCCCAGCAGCTGCGGCGTTCTCCGCATCGTCGCCGCAGCCTGCTCCGCAGCTGTGTCGGCTGGAGCGCAGCGCGGAGCCTCCTTCCTCACTTGCCTTGCCAACGCTGGCGCGTGCCTACTTGTGGGGGGGGGGGGGCACTATCGGAACATTTACGGGACTAGTGAATGCTCGATTTACCCCCCCCCCCCCACGCCGATCCAATTTCCGTGGCCTACTGTATACTGTATGCGGCCGTTCCTGTGAATCCGCTCTTACAAGGTAGTAGTTGGTCCAGCCTCAACTTCGCGAACAACGCATTCTACAACACGTCGCGCGAACGCGCCGAGTGCAATTACGGGCGGAAGAATTGTGATGAATTTGTTGCGAGCTCGAGTATGTACATAGGTATGCAAAAACGCGAGTAACACAGCTCTTACGGTACCTGGCGTTTGCGAGCGGAAAATTTCAAATTTCAAACATGGCGGGTCTCGCTCGAATTCTTCGCCGATTGCTTGCGGAACAAAGCGCGTGCATAAAACGCGTAACAAATAAATAACAAAGGAAACGCACAAACGAGCAACAAAAGCAACGCACAACGACTCGTGAGTATTTTGTTGCGCAATACCGGTGACTGCTGCCAGTGCAACCGCCATCACGCATTCGCCGCGTTCCACCTGTTTGTTTCAACAACGCTGGCGGTTGAATTGCTCCAGTGTAAACGATCAAATCTGTAGTTCTGTGCAATTGGCTTTAACTGAAGAATTTGTAACTGAAATGTGATAAGATATGATTGTCGCGCTGTCCGCTGCTGCCTGCTGCATTGCTGCATCGTTGGCTGCCGACGATGGAGATGCCTGCCCGGCGTAAGTGACCGCCGCTTTTGGGAGAAGGGCAACTCGCTGCAAACGCCTCTGCCTTCCGTTACAGCTGGCAGCAATTCGCCGAGAACCGACACGAGTTCGAGTCGTTGACGATGATGGCCGAGTGCGCCATGATCGACGACGTGTTCTACTGGTCGCGCAGCTCGCTGCCCCCGCAGGCGGCGAGGACGCGCGCCAACGCCGACTGTCGCGTCCAGCTGGCGGCCCGAACGTTCGGAGTCAAGCGGCGGCTCGCGGCCTGGTGGCGCCTCGGAGGCTCCACTAAGGTCGTCTCCGTCTCCATCCACCTCAGGGGCGTCGCGTTCGACTGCCTCCGCTGCTCGGCGCCGCTGCGCGCGCTGCCTTCGTGTCGGCCACTCTGCGAGCGACTCGACGTGGCGAGGCAACTGGACGCCTTCTACAACCAGGACGCGGCCAAAGGCGAACGAGAGTACACGAGAAGCTCCGGACATCCTCGGCCGGCCATGCAAGACTGGCTGCGCGACGACGCGACCGAGAGAATAGGCTGCGATAGCATCGTGGCCAACGCCTCGCAGCAGGGCTGGTGGACGTTCGACGAAGACGAGCACTGCCTGACGGTGTTCGCGCGCGACGACGTGCCGTCCGACGTGCCGATCCACTCGCTCGACGGACGGCCCTTCGACATCGACGCGATCCATCCGAATGCTTGCGATCACGTCGGTCGCCGCTATCTACCCCTTAAAGCGTGACTGCCATGACCCTCGTGACCCCCCCCGTGACCCCCCCCCAAAAAGTCACATTCTAGTGATAAAAATTTTCACTAATCAAGAAGCTCATTTACAGGCGATGCATTTTCAGTGATCGAAGCCTAGGTTCAATACTTGGTTAACGCCACTGTTAACTGGTTAAGAGACATGATATTAGTGATCGAAGCCTAGGTTCAATACTTGGTTAACGCCACTGTTAACTGGTTAAGAGACATGATATTAGTGATCGAAGCCTAGGTTTAATCTGCTGGATTGCTGACTTAATTTCAGCTGCTGTGACGATGATTGCGCACTTTCATTAACTTGAATTTAAAATACTAGTGATTGAAATGTGCGTCCTTGATTGGTAATTGTTTTGGCGTAAGGTGTGTCAAGAAAGGAGATTGCGGCCTCAAAGATTCCCTGATGGTCCCTTACGTTGGTGAAGGGGTTGGTTAAAAAAAAACGAAACATAACCAGTGAAGGCGAACAATGACCTATCTATAAGAAAATGGGGTCATAGGGGGGTCACGAGGCAGTCCTTACGCAATGGCTGCTCACCTAGTAAGAAGTCGCTTGAAAAGGTTTTCGTTTTCTTGATAAGTGAAAATTTGCTTGAACAGTGATTGACGATTTTTGGGAGTCGTTTAGGGGGGGTCACGGGCCTTCGCCAAAAGGCGGGCAGTCACGCTTTAAGGGCTACAGAGGCCGGCGCATCCATTCTGCTTCGAGTTCGCCGACCGAGCGCCGGAGCAGGTCGTCGCCTGCTGCTGTCGAAGAAGGCACTGCGCTCTCGACGGCATCGGCGGCGGCTCCTCTGCGAGCTCGCGACGCTGGCCGATGCCCATCTGGAGGGCCGACGGCAGTTACGCGTTTCTCGGCAGTCCTGACGTTACCTATCGACCCTCGCCGCACACGCTCTCAACACAGCGGAAGTCGGCAGTAATAAACGCCAGTCGGAAATTCACGCCAGGAACTGAATTCACGCCAGGAAGCAATGCGACTGCGCCCGAGACGACTACTAGTGTGGCTGCGGGCGGAACCAGTCAGACTCTGACGGAAATAAGTGGCGCCAGCGCTTATCGGACTGACAGTGCCGCTCAGGCTGCCGCCTACGCCGAGGAGGCGACTGAATACGCAACGGTGCCGCGGCGCCAACCGCCGTCATCGTTGTCAAGAGAACGCCAGCCATCCTCCGACTCGCCAGTGGATGGGTCTTCTGGGCACGTGTGGGTCGTGACGAGCTCAAGCGGTGGCAGTGGTGAGCCTTCGGCCGCTGGCGGAGTCGAGGCCGCCTCGGCGTGGACGGCGACGCACTCGGCGGCGACGGCGACGCTGCTGCTGCTGACGCTCGGCTGCGTGCTCGCCCTCTCCCTCGCCATCCTCCTGCGTCGGCGCGCGCAGGGCGACGACGACGACGACAGAGGACGAAGTCTGACCGATGATGACCTCCGATGACCTCCTGGAAAACAGATTCCATGGAATTGAAACAGCGACTATTGAACGCACGCTCTTGTATGCACAGTGCTACTGTAGTCGTCGAGACGATCACGGGAACGTTGGTCAGGTATACCGTTGAAAGTGAACAGTCTGTGACAGAAGGCCGTGTGCACTCAGTTGTTGTCAGAATGTTCCGGAATGTATGTTAGTACAGGTACATACATACATACATACATACACCACCGGTCGAGAAACAAATATGTGTGGTCGCTGAGTCCTGCAGAACTCAGCCTTCGAGAGATCACGGTATTGGCGACGTCAATTTGTCGTCCAATCGTAGCGATTCTATACATCTACACGTATTTTGCACTTGTGCGCTGCTCTGTATGCACGCAATCTTTTGTCAGAAAGCCAATAATCAATGTAGAGAAAGTTGTTAACACAACCGATTCCTGTACATTTCCTCCTACGCCTAGAGACAGTTGCGGTGGCATACTTGGTACACCCACCCACAAAATGTTTATCTTGGCGTCCGGTTTGTATCCACATTTGTCATGAAGCCAATAGAGTCGCATAAAGGCCAAAACACACACCTCCGTCCTGGACCGATCGGCACCTTTCGGTCCAAGCCGGTCGCGCGCGCGCCTATTAAATGCACGGTATCGATTGACTGCCGGTCCAAATTCAGATTTCTAGAAGTCGGACCAGCAGCCAATCGACACCGTGCATTTGATAGGCGCGCCCGCGCGACCGGCTCGGGCCGAAAGGTCTGGGACGGAAGCGTGTGTTTTGGCCTTTACTGGCAACCACAAGTAGTGTTCAGGGTGCTACGTGAGTAC